>PVLC010009454.1:0-37342 GCA_004027655.1 Graphiurus murinus
ATATATATATATATGTGTGTGTGTGTGTGTAACTACAGCATATATATGGATATATATATATAGATATATATATATATCCATATATATATATGTGTGTGTGTGTGTGTGTGTAACTACAGCATATATATGGATATATGCTGTAGTTACACACACACACACACACATATATATATATATGGATATATTTATATATACATAGCACATATATAACTACATATATATCTACAGCATATATATCATTATAGCATATTTATTTCTTTGTTTATGTGTGCGGTACTGGGATTTGAACCCAGGGGCATTCTACCTTTGAGCTACACCCCCAGCCCTTTAAAAAATTTTTTTGTTTCAAAACAGGCTCTCATCTGGTTGCTGACAGTCTCGCTATATTGCTGAGGCTGTTCTGGAACCTGCGATCCTCCTGTCTCAGTATGTTCCCCATGTCAAAAGTGAAAGATCCAGTGTGATTGAAGTAGGTAAAGATCTCACCACTAAAGAGATGCTTAGTGGTGGTGCACACTTGTAATCCTGGTACTTGGGAGGCTGAGAGAGGAGGATTGCGTGTTCCGGCAGCCTCAGCTACCTAGTGAGGACCTCTGCAACTTAGGGAGACCTAAGTACTGGGATTACAGGTAAGTGCCACCATGCCCAGATTTTGCACTATATTTTACTTTAGTTCCATATGCCAACCTTTAAGAAATTTTATGTTTGTTTGTTTGTTGTGGTACTGGGGATTGAACCCAAGGGCATTCTACCTCCAAGCCATATCCTCAGTCTTATTTATTTTTGATTTTGAAACAGGGTGTTTCTAGGTTGCTGAAGGTCTCACTAAATAGCTGAGGCTGGTCTTGAACGTGTGATCCTCCTGCCTCAACCTACCAAATATTGGGATTACAGGCATGTGCCACCACATCCAGCTGAAATTTTATCTTTCTAAAACACACACACACTCTCTCACACACACACATACACACTCTTTTTAAAAAATTTTTATTTGGTGCATTGTAATCACACATCTTTGTTAGGTACAAGCTGGTATAGGTAAAAGCATACATGCACACATTTCTCATTTAACCCTTCCCCAATTCCCACCCCACTCCCTCCTCCTCCCTCCTTCTCAAGGTCAGTTTAGTGATTTACTTTGATGTGTTCATGAAAGTACATCATGCTCATTAGGGTGTCCCCCTTCCCTCATCACCTTCCGTTAAGTCAAATTCTTTGTTCACCTAAGAATTCTCCTTCTTCATCTGGAGTCCCTCTTATGTCCCCTTTTCTCCCTAGCTTCCACATATTAGAGAGAGCATTTGATTTTTAACTTTTTGTGACTGACTAATCTCACTTAACATAATGTTTTCCAGTTCCCTCCAGAAGTAATATTTCTAGATCATGTGATGGTTCTATTTTGAATTTTTTGAGGATGCTCCATACTGTGTTCCATAATTTGTCTTTACTAATTTATATTCACACCAATACTTTATAAGGGTTTCCTTTTTGCCACATCCTTTCCAACAACTATTAATTTTTGTATTTTTTATAACAGCCATCCTAACAAGTGTGAGGTGACAACCCACTGTGGCTGTAATTTACATTTTCCTAGTGATTATTGATATTAGGCATTTTTTCTATATTTATTGACCACTTATATGTCTTCTTTTGTGAAATGACTATTCAGGTCCATTTTTCCATCAAGTTAATTTGTTTTCTTGGTATGCATTCTCTATGCTTTTACTACTTTATATTATTGATGCCACAATTTACAACATTTTTACACTGTGTTTTCTTTAACAAATAAATGTAGCTATGATTATTTTTCATAGTCTTGTCTTTTAACCTATATATTTTAGATATATTGTATATACTTCACCATTACAGTATTATATACTTTAATCATTTAACTTACTTTTAACATACTTTTGTATGGTCATGTATTTTTATGTGACTAATGAGCATTTTTTTTTTTTAGCTTGAAGAATCCTCTTTGGTATTTATTGTAAAGCAGGTCTAGTAGTGCTAAACTCCCTCATCTTTCTTTGGACTGGTAAAGTCTTTATCTCTCCTCCACTTTTGAAGAATAGCTTTGCCAAGTAAAATATTTTTGTAGGCATTCTTTTCCCCCTTGCAACACTTTGAATATATCATCTTATTATATGATGAAAAGTTACTGCTGAGAAATCTTTTGATAGTCTGATGGAGGTCTTGTATGTATAAAAGACTTTCTTTTTTTCTTTCTTTCTCTTACTGCTTTTAAGACTCTTTATCTTTGATTTTTGACAGTTTGATTATGACATGTCAGTGTAGTCTTCTTTGGGTTGCATCTTACTGGAGACCTTCAAGGTCCCTATACCTGATCGTTTATATCTTTGCCCAGATTTAGAAAGTTTTGAGCTATTATTTTTCTAAAAAAGCTTTCTGTCCCTTTGCCTTTTCCTTCGTAAACTCCTCTAATGAGAACATTACCTCTCTTGATGACATCCTATAAATCCCATAGGTGTTCTTCATTCCTTTTTTCATTTTTTTTCTCCTCAGTATATTTTCAAATACCATATGTTTCAGTTCACAGATTCTTTCTTCTGCTGGACTAATTCTACCCTGGGTGCTCTCTATTGTATTTTTTACCTCATTCATTGCATTCTTCAGTTTAAGAGTTTCTCTTCAGTTCTTTGTATTATTTCAATTTCTTTGCTAAACCTCTCATTTTGTCCATATATTCATCTCCTAATTTCATTAAGTTATTTCTGTTTCCTCTTGTAGATTGCTGAGCTTCCTAAAACAACTATCTTGAGTTCTTTCTTAGTCAATTCCATTTTTTAGGGGCCAGTTATTAGAAAAATAGCAAACAGATTCTCCTGTCTTTCCTTAGTAGTGTTTGGTTTCCTTGCTTTTTCATATTTCTTGTTGCCTTCTGTTGACATCTGTATATTTGATGGGGGAACACTTTCCCACACACATCAGTACAGGTTGCTGGTTGGGTGAGGTGTGGCAAATCTGGCTCCAGCAAGGGAGTAGCATCTCTATGCAACTCTGTCAGCTGAGGTCAGCATTGGCAAAGGCAGCAGGATCCTCAGTGTCCAAGGCTGTGGGTGACTTCAGCAGCAGTAAAGGCTACTGGGGTCCTTCTGACCTTTTTTTCTTCCATGTGGGAAGTTCTAGTTAGGAGAATCACTTTTGGTGCTAGGTTTGGCTTATGGGCATGCTTATGATGGTGATGTGACCAGTGTCTGGTGTGTGGTGCCTATGGACTGACTGCAAAGCTGGTGTGAGGCATGGACATGCATAGGAAGAATAACATTCTAGAGTCCAAGGTGGTAGTGGCACTGGTGCTTGGTGCATAGCACTTCTGCTATCTCATTGATAATGATGTGCAAGGCATGAGTGCCTGTGGAACAGCTACTGAGCCAGGGTCTGGAGTGCAGGCATGCAAGGGCTGCATGTCCCTTTGGGATTCTGGAGAGTGGGTTAGCTCTCTGTGACAGCGATCATCATTGAGTAACTGTTGGGTCTGTAGTTCTGGCACATTCAGAGCAACAGAGTCTCCAGGGCCTGGGGTGGAATGGGCCCAAAGCTGTGACGGCTCTAGATGGAGGCCTAAATGCACATGATGTGGCCATAGAACCAGGGCCTGTTTGCAGGGAAGCATGGAGCAGCTGTGGCTCCATGGTCAGTGTGCATTTGGGGTTAGTGGGGAGGTGGGGGCTGTGGTCCTAGAGCAGCACAACAGCAGCTCCTTTCTGGGGGAATGTCATAGCAGCATCTCCATCTTCAGGGTGTCTGCAGTGGGATGGCTATGGGTTATTTTGGAGAGAAAGATTCTTCTTTGGAGAGTAGGCCATGGGGGAGCCGGGTGGCACCTGCTACATGGCAGACAGTGAGAGCCCCTGGCCTTCTTTGTTCCTGGCCACATCTGAAGTGTGCTTATCTCTCAAGTGATCCATTCTATGCAGTAATTCTCTGTATTTTTTTGCTCACCTGTGTTGCTATGAGTTTGTATTTATTTCATTATTTGCTATGGTACTGAAGATTGAACCTGGGGCATTCTACCCCTGGTTCTATATTCTCAGCTCTTTTTTGTTATATTTTATTTTGAGACAGTATCTTACTACCCCAAGACTGGCCTCAAACTTTTGATCTTCCTGCCTCAGCCTCCCAAGTACCTGGGATTACAGGTGTATGCCCCTATGCTTGGCACTATAGATTCTTTGTGTGTGCATGTGTGGTATTAGGGATTGAACCCAGGGACGTTCTACCTCTGAGCTACACCCTCAGCCCTTTTCATTTTTTGTTTTAAAACAAAGTCTTGCTAGGTTGCTGAGGGTCTTGCTACATTGCTGAGGCTGTCCTCAAACCTGCAATCCTCCTGTCTCAGCCTCCCAAATACTGGGATTACAGGTGTGTGCCGCTACACCCAACCACTGCAGATTCTTTTTTTTTTTTTAATGTAATTTTCACTGTAGATTCTTAAATAGGTCCTTGAGCCCTATCAAAGTGATTATTTTTCATGGATAACTGCCTGTTTTTTTGTGAAGAGAAGAAAGCTTGCATCTCCTATTTTTCCGTATTGCTGATAACACTCATAAGAAGTTTATTTTTATACATTTTCACCAACATAGGGCATAAGAATGATTACCAATTCCCAGGTCTTTTTCAGAACATTTATTTTTGCCCCATATATTAACTACAAGAATAGTTTATTTAAAGGGGCTCCTTTTAGCTGGGCATGGTGGCACATGCTTGTAAGACAGGAAGATCTCAGGTTAGCAGCCAACCTCAGCAACTTAGCGAGGCCTTCTGCAATTTAGTGAGATCCTGTTTCAAAATAAAATAGGGTTGGGGGTATAGCTCAGAGGTAGACTGCCCCTGAGTTCAATTCCCAGTACCATTAAATGAATGAATGAATGAATGAATGAGTATAAAAATAAAAATAAAAGAAAATGACTCCTTTTGTGAGCTTGTAGGCTAGTTTGCAACACTGGGATTTTGGTACAATATTTATATCTGCATAGGTATATTAAAAGAAGATGCATTTATATGTGGCATTATTTCATTGAAAAATAATTTCATCCTAAATTATGACTTTTGTCTTCTTTTCTTTATGGCTGCTTCTGTAAATAACAGCCATTCTGGGTTTCATTCTTTAAAAACCACCCTAAAGGAATGAAGTTAAAGTAGAATCAATCTCTCTCTCTCTCGCTCTTTTACCTTGAGGCAAAAATGGGAAAATTGGCTTAATTTAGGGTTCTTCAACTTGCTTGTTACCCAAATGAATAAATAATGGAATGTCAGCTCTAAAAAAGCATTTAGTTCATTTAACAGGCACATGGAGGCCCTGTTGGCAGCCAGGCTCTAATAGATTACACAGATGGGCGGTACACAAGTCTATGAAGATTTCTCTGAACTCGGAGTGATCGTTTTGAACCTCGTGTGTTTGGTTGGATGTGGGTTGGGAAGTGGTGAAAGAAGGGAAGCTAACTAAAAACAATTCATGACAGGTTTACGGCCTGCTTGTTAAGTTAAATTCTTTGTGTAACATGGTATTCTTTCTTTGCTGGGTGTGGATTGACAGGTATTGATGAAATGGCTGAGGTTCTAATCCAGGATGCTTGGTGGGCAAAACATAATTTGACAGGTTGAGGTTATCACCAAGCCGGTTGATTCTATGGTCTCGTGCTTGAGGGTACGCTTGGTCTCTTTACCTCCACGAAGTAGATTAAGTACTTCAGTGGATATGCCACTAAAATTCTTCATTGTACCAGGCCCTCAGTGTATACCTCTGATGCACTAGAAGTTGAGGGCCTTTAGCTACCCAGAGATATGAATGGCTAAGAGAAGTGCCTAATGCTATTTCTACCTGACTTATTAAATACAATTAAAAGTTGCTTAGGACATAAGTTGTTATTGTTATTATTGTTATTATTATTATTATTATTATTATTATTATTATTGGTTTGAATAAAGCTAGAATAGAGAAAATAGCAATTTCCTCTCCAATCTACTCTAAATGGTTTCCTCTGCCACCAGGCTCACTTTATTGTGATTCTGACTACATTAACTCCTTGATCTTGTGCCTCAGTCAGACGATCAGTGTCACTGTCAGCCTTTTATCACCAGATGGGCCTCTGAAATTTCACTCTTTTTATGGAAGGAGCTAAATTGGAAGTATCTTGGAGATGGTTGCATTGGATGTGCTGTTTGTATTTGTTGTCTGCTGTTTGATTTCTTACTGCTTCTAAACAGGATTCTCATGGTGACAGAATTTTAACCTACATAGTCAACGCTTCATTTTAGAAAGAAATTATTGGTTAAACTTGCAAAGTGGCTGCCATTTGAATTGACTTTGTCATATTAAAGGGATTCAGCATCTGTAGCTTATTCTTTCCTTAAAAACATAAACACATTTATCCTCTTAAATACTTAGTCACAACTCAGTTTTCATCACCTTCTAATGATATGATGTTTTGGGTGAGAAAACAGTACAAATTGATGAATTGGCCAAAGTCAGAAACTGACATAAAGTGGGGCAAGTCTAGTGTTGGTTTTCAGTGTACACGTCCCAAGGAGAAGTTCTTTTCTTTTTCTTTTCTTTTTTTTTTTTTTTAAGAAAAAAGCACGCTTATTTCTTTTGATATAAAAAAGAAATAAAAAACCTGTATTTTCACATCGATCTAATATTCAATTATTATATCATTATTATTGATCATCTTGCTCAAAAGAATTCTAAGTCAAATCCATCCTGCAAATTTGTGAAACAACCCTTCAGATGGTTCACCTAGAATAACACATTGATGTTTTACATTTAGATCATTTTATAACTTATCTTTTTTTGGGAAAATGAATGGTTATAACTGATGTGAATGTAGGAAGTGTATAATCATGGGAGGCTTCTTTAAGAAGAACCGTATCAAGCCAGGCATGGTAACGCACACTTGTAGTCCCGGTATTTGGGAAGCTGAGAAGGAAGATTACAGGTGTGCAGCCTGCCTCAGCAACTCAGTGAGGCCCTCTGCAAATTAATGAGACCCTGTTTCAAAATAAAATAGGGGTGGGGATGTAGCTTAGAGGTAGAATGCCCCTAGGTTTACTCCCCAGTAACACACACACACACACACACACACACACACACACACACACACACACACACCAAAAGAAAGAAAAGAATCTTATCAGTACTAATTTCCAGTAGTGCTACATGAACTCTAGAGGTACACAGTCATCTCTTTGTGCCCTGTAAACTCAAGTTTTCTACTATAAGGGGATCTAGTAACTTCTTCATTATCACTTAGTGCTTAAATTCAAGACATGACCAAGTAAAATCCACTCCTCTTCAGCAAGTCATTTTTTCTAATTAGCTGTAAATATATTTCATACATATTTTACATGAAGAATGAGTGAGTATAACCTACTAATGACCATGTTTTTAATTTGGGGAAAAAAAAAAAACTGTTAAGAATGGTGAAGTACCAGGCGTGGTGGCACATGCTTGTAATCCCAGCATTTGGGAGGCTGAAACCGGAGGATCCGGGTTCACTGCCAGCCTCAGCTGCTTAGTGAGGCTCTCCGCAACTTAGTGAGACTCTGTTTCAAAATAAAGAATAAAAAAATAGGGCTGGGGCTGTAGTTCAGAGGTAGAATGCCCACAGGTTCCATCCCCAGTACCACAAAAAAAAAAAAAAAAAAAAAAAAAGAATGGTGAAATGTGTGTGTGTCACTGGGGATTGAACCCAAGGGAATTCTACTTCTGAGCTCCATCCCCAGCCCTTTTTATATTTTATTTGGAAACAGGCTCTCACTAAGTTGCTGAGGCTGGCCACAAACCTGTGATCTGTGATCTTCCTGTCTCAGTCTCCCAAGTATTGAGATTACAGGCATATACCATTGTGTCCAGCTTTTTTTTTTTTTTTTTTACATACAATGAGCATGTGGTGTTAATTTTTATTTTCTCAATTAAAAAACATCAAGCGCAACCCCAAAATAATATGACTTAATATAGTCATTACATTTCCTGGTCAGGTTACTTGCTGGTGCTCCTGTACAACCATGTCCCTATGCCACCACTGAATTTCATTTCCATTCAAGTTCAACTTAATAAAAAATCCAGGAAGCTCAGATGCCAGGAATACAGTAGTGATGGTCAGTCATGCCCTGATGTTGTGAAAAGGTTATAGTACTCATTATGTTGTCTTCTCCACTATATCTAAGTTCCTCCAAGACAGAGACATATCTTAACTCATCTTTGTATCTCCAGTTCATAGAACAATGGGATACTCAATGAAAATCTCCTGAATGAATCTACAAATCCAGTTTTATAATTCTGGTGGACATTCTGAGCTTCTCGTGGGTAAGATGAAATTCCAATTCTAATGTCCTAATTATTTGGCATCATAGCTTGTTCATCTATAACTTGATAGTTGATCTATAACTTGTTCAGTAAGTGGGGAGAATGCTAGAAGGCATAACAAATAGGAGAGCGTGTCCCTTTCCCTCTGCTGATGACATGGCTTTATTAACATGAACCAGGGTTTTCCTTTCAAAGCTACTGAACCTGTTGGCTACTTCCTGTCAGAACAGTTTAACATCAACGCAGCTACAACGAAAACCATTGTATTTGACAGACATTCTCCAGTATTTAAATGAACAATACTAAGTAACCCCATACAACAGGTCAACTCATTCAGCTATTTGAATGTATATTTTGCATCTAACTTAGTCGGGTGCGTCCATTGGGAGACAATTCTACTTGGGGGGCGGGGAATCAGACATTCAGCAAGGGCCAGGCTGAAGGGCTTTTATGGTCCAGGCAGCCAATTGGTAGTTTTTAAAGAGTGCCTGGCTCTTAGGAACCGCCCCTCCTCCTGGTTTAGAAGGGATCCTAATCCCTCCCCCAGCCTGCTTGCTCAGGATTACATGATTCTTTAGATTCTGAATAAAGCTGTCAGCTTGCTGAGAAGAGGGCGTGGCCCGGGGTGAGAGGAGCCGATTGGAGCAGAAAGAACAGACGCATCCACAGGTCCTGGTCTGCTCTGGGAACAAATGTTCCTCAGGGCCTGGGCTGAGGCGGGGTAACAGGGAGACCACCGCTGTGGAGCCCGAGGATGATAGCCAAGGGGTGAGGTCACAGACAGGAAGACGAGGGAAGAGGCGCTGGGCCCCCACTCTGCTTTTTTGTCTATCTGCCTTCACTTGCTTTGCTTCTAGCAGTTGGAGAAGTTAAATCCAAGTGCACAGAGCTACCAAACCCAGAACCTCCTGAGGAGACTACCAGGCTTCCAGACTATTATTATTATTATTATTATTATTATTATTATTAATTTTTTATTGGTGCACTGTAATTATACATTAAAGTGAGTTTCACAATGACAGGAACATTCGCACACACAGCATTTGTTGTGTTTCCCTCAGGATCCCCCCCCCCATAGATAATATTTACATTGATACAGATAGCTTCATGTGTGAATAAAGGATTAGTTGAATCGTTTCCATCATCAGATCTCTGCTCTCTCCTCCCTAGTTCTCACCCCCATTCCACCAGTGTCTCCCCTTGTCTATCAGAAGTCCTCTTTGTTTCCCAGTTTCTCTCTAGCTTCCACATGAGTGAAAACAGATGACCCTTCACTTTCTGTGTCTGGCTAATCTCACTTAGCATAATATTCTTGAGTTTCATCCATTTTCCTGCAAATGACATGATTATGTTATTTTTTATGGCTGAGTAAAATTTCATTGTGTGTTTATACTATAACTTCATAATCCATTTGACACCTGGCAGTTTTTAGCAACAAAAACAACCCTGGAGGCCTCACAATACCAGACTTCAAATTATACTACAAAGCTATAGTCATAAAAATAGCATGGTATTGGCACAAAAACAGACACATAGATTGATGGGACAGATTAGAAGATACAGAAACAAACCCTCAAGCCTGTCACCACTTGATCTTTTCAGGCCCAAGTGCATCTTTCCATCTCAGGGCACAGAGTGGGCCCAGGAGTTTCAATGCAGTACTCACTTGAGTATTCAAGTAGAGTCAATATTACTTTTGGGGGAAAATAATTTGGCTTTGGTTTATAAGCAAAACTCCTGTGCCCTATTTCTACACAGGGGTAAAGATGGCAAGTGCCTAGGAATTTTAAAAGCATTTGGTCACCCCCCCCCCACACACACACACACCCAGATCCCTAACATCAAAAATGTGGCTGTTAGCCTGGTATGGTGGTGCACACTTGTAATCCCAGTACTTGGGAGATTGAGACAGGAGGATCATAGGTTTGAGGCCAACCTCAGCAATTTAGCAGGACCCTCAGCAAACTAGAGACCCTGTTACAAAATAAAGTAGGGTTGGTGGTATTCGTTGGAGGTAAAATGCCCCTGAGCTCAATCCCCAGTACCACAAAAACAAACAAAAATACAGTGGCTGTGGTGTGTGTGTGTATGTATGTGTGTGCATGTGGGGGTGGGTGCTGGGGATAGAACCCAGGGGCATTTTATCTCTGATCTACACCCCCAGCCCTTTTTATTTTTGTTTCTGAAATAGAATCTCACTAGATTGCTGAGAATATCACTGAGTTGCTGAGACCGTCCTCGAACAAGCGATCCTCCTATCTCTGCCTCGCAAGTACTGGGATTACAGGTGTGTACCACCACACCTGGCTTTGTGGCTGCTTTTTAATAAACAAAATGGAATATTGGCCTCTTGGATACTGGAACTCCTTTATAAAATGACAGCAATGTGCTTGTCAAAACATGACTGAAGCCGGGCGTGGTGGTGCACACGTGTAATTCCAGCATTTGGGAGGCCGAGACCGGAGGATCCGGGTTCGAGGCCAGCCTCAGCTACCTAGTGAGGCACTCTGCAACTTAGTAAGACCCTGTTTCAAAATAAAGAATTTAAAAAAAAGGGCTGGGGATATAGCTCGGAGGTAGAATGCCCCTGAGTTCAATCCCCAGTACTGCAAACAAACAAGCAAACAAAAAAACACGTGGCTGAACCATCCATAGTTAACATGCTCTGTTAGAGCTGAGGGTGAATAAACATCTGTAGAAAACAGTTGTCTGCCTCAGTGGAAAACAGTGTGTGGTCTACAGCACACACTTCCGGATGACCAGATCCCAGCCGCGCATGCAGTCTTTGAGCAGTTTGCCAACTCTGTAAACTGTAGGTAACGGACGGATATGGACATTATGCTGATCTAGTCGTGATTTTAGTTTACCTCCTCCCCAGGTGAAAAAACTAGCTTTGCCTCTATGTGCAAATCATTTCAACATTCTTTTTTTCCTTATAAATCTGTACTGTTTTCACTTTTACTTTGAACCAGTTATGACACCTTCCTGATTCCCTCATATTATATGTGTGAAAAAAAAAATTACCGGGCGAGTGGTGCACATTTGTAATCCCATACTTAGGAAGCTGAGACAGGAGGAACAGAAGGATCCTCAAAATAAAAAATAAATAAATAAACAAAAAACAAACTTTAACATGTGTTCAATTTTATATCTGAATGGCAACCTGAGTTTACATGTGTGTGTGTGTGTGCGTGTGTGTGTGTGTGTGTGTGTCTGTGCGTGCGTGTGTGCGTGTGTGTGTATGGTTACTGGGATTGCTCCCCGTGTGTTCTACCTCTGAACTATACCCCAGCTCTATTTTTTTTTTTTTTAATTTTGAAACAGGGTCTCATTAAGTTGCTGAAGTTGGCCTTGAACCTGCAATCCTCCTGTCTCAGCCTTCCAAATACTGGGATTACAGGTATGCACCATCATACCCAGCTTTGAGTTTACCTTTTCCTAAAAATTATCTCTGTCGAGCTCTCAAAGCATTCTTTATCTACTGGGGTAATGAGAGAAACTACTATTTAAGCATTTTACAAAATGCTCTTCAAGTGACCCACAGAATCGCTGAGGCATAAATTTGAGAAAAAATAGTTATTCTGTTCTAGCTCCAGCTCCACCACTAGGCTGACACCTTATAATTTACCTGAGGTTCTGGTGTTTTCTCTGGTGCCTGTGTGTTTCCTTATAGTCCAAATTCTGGTGAGCTGCTGCTCTCTGGAAAAGTCGCTTCAGGGCTTCTGAGCAGCATCAGTAAGGTGAAGCTTGCCAATTCGCATACTCTGGTATGTTATAAAATGGCTCTAAGTTCTTTCTGAAAAAGGTAGAATGAACGTGTGTGTGTGTGTGTGTGTGTGTGTGTGTGTGTGTGTGTGTACGCTTGGAATTGAACCTAGGGGCATTCTACCTTCGAGCAACACACCCAGCCCTATTTTATTTATTTTGAAGCAGGGTCTTGCTGCATGCTGAGGGCTGCTCTCGAACCTTCCAATCTTCCTGCCTCAGCCTCCAAAGTACTGGGATTATGGGCATGTATCATTATGCCCAGCTTTAAGCGGACTATATTAATCCATAAAATAATTTGCTCTTTCTTCCCATTCTTCTACTATCAAATAGCCAAAGAGAGCTCAAGGTTCCTCTGATGAAGTTCAGCATGTCTTTTTCAGGGTGTCAGAAACAGTTAAGAAGGATAAAGAAACTCATTTTGGCAAGTGTTGCTGCAGTGTGGGTGTCTTCGATGATGTGAAATGAGTTTGTTAAAGTTAAGTCGATGCTTAGGGGGCCCTCTGTGAGCTAATAAGATACAAAGAGCAAGGGAAACCAAAACCTGTGTTCAAGCAACTCCCAGGAGAAAAACTGAGATGGGCAACTAACCATAAAATATTCTGAGATCGCAGCCATTTTTAGCTGTACAAACATAGCAGGCAAAAGCAGAATGGGTCCAGAAAGTGAACACAATTTCTTGGTAAGAAAATTGACTGAGAACTTCAATTGAAGAGGCTTGAGAGTTGTCCAGTCATTTTATAGGTGAGGAACCTGATCCCAAAGATGGGCTATGATTACGACCCATCTGTAATATAGGTACAAATATGTATATATAGAAATGTGTGCTTTCACCACGATCAAACAGCAAAGGCATCTCACCTCTTCAACCGTAGCTGCTACTTTTTCAGTAGCATTAACCTGCAAATGGCATTGCTGTGTTTGTAGTCTACTTGTGAACATAAAGAAGTTGGTGGCAGAAAGTTGTTGGCAGGGTAATGAGTAGGGACCCAGGAAGTTGGGTTTTTTTTAGGATTTGTGGGTTATCCTGTTATCTGAATGTGCTTGCTGGGGTCTCTCCTTGGGCTACTGCACAGACATCGAGGTGGTGGTCAGAGGTGGGTGGGATGGTAGCGGGGTGGTGGTACTCATACCAGGTCTGTCTTCTAGGCTGTTCAAGAATGAAGTGGGGCCAGGGCTCCAGCTCTTCTGGCAGGGGTTCCCAGCTGGGCTCCATCCCAGAGGACAGACTGACGGTGGCCCAGTTCCCAGGGGTCTCAGGTCACCTGGAGGAATGCTGCACAAGTGACTTCCAGATTCTGCTTCTTCATGAAAAGGAAACTTCAGACATTTTGGCGGACAGCTATTCCCAGCCCCTGGGCTCTTGTGAGGTGGGTGGGGTTGGGACAGTCAGGCTGGGAAACAAGAATGGACACCATCTTTCCTAGATTTGGGGTTTCTTATAAAAAACACACCTGTTGATTGTAGAAAGTATAGGAAAAGACAAAGAGGAAATATTAGAACTGACTATAAATTCAGAGGCTGTCAGGCATTCTCTTTATATATTTTTAAAATAAGTTAATACTGTACATATTTATTTCACTATTTTTTCCAATTAATATATTTGGACATTTTTATAAGTCTTTAAATGTACATTTTTATTAGGAAAAATTCTTTTTAAAATTTCTAGGAATTTTTAATATTTATATTGGTGCTTTGTAATTATACACCATAGTGAGGTTCAAAGTGATACAAACAAGCATGCACACAGGCCCCACCCCACTACCCACCCTTCCCGTTACGTATTAGTGAGATTGGTGAGATGCCATCATATGTGGACATAGCAGGAGTTGAACTGTTTCCTTCATCAGTTCTTCTTTTTCCAGACCCCACTGCCCTCCCCCATCCCTTTTCACAAGTTGACTCTCCTCAGTTTTCTAAAGCAGAATGATTCTTTTCTTAACACACACACACACACACACACACACACACACACACACACACACACAACAGGTGTCCAAGCTTATGTTCCTTCATTTGTGTAATTGATTTTAATCATAATAATAGATGGGATTTATGAGTTAGAGGGACCTGATAAGTCACCCTGCCAAACTCATTCTACAAATGCAGAAACGAGGTCCAGTTTGACTCAGTGATGCACACTGGGATCACATACCAGGCTTAGGCAGAGCTAGGCTAATAGCTGCACAGTGAAACCACGAATTATTTATTTCACACATATGTAACTTATCTGACTTACCAGACTACAAGTTCCTTAAGGACAGAGATAGTGTTTTCCTTTCCTTTTCTTTGTTCGTTTGCTTTTTGAAATGGAGTCCACCATGGTGCCCAGGCTGGTCTTGAACTCCTGAGCTCAAGGGATCCTCCAGCCTCAGCCTCTGAGTAGCTGAGACTAGAAGAGCACATCACCACATCAGCAGAGGACAAAGAAGCACTACGCAGTGCTTTGCTACTCCCAGTGTGTCCTCAGGGCAGCCCAGTGGCATCATCTGGGAGCTGGTTAGAATCTCAGGCTGTACCTGGACTTAATGAAAAATCTACCTTTAACAAAATGCCTAGGTGACTCAGATTCACACTAGAGTTTAAGTAGCATTAGGAGAGTAGTCATTAGTGGTATAAGTTACATCTTCTGCTTGCAGCGATAAAAAGTAACCTCTAAGAACCTTAAACCAGACATGAGAATGATGGTGTTTTGGGGGAAAAGACTGGTGTATCATGGAGAATTCAATACCATTCTGTTAGGGTTAAGGTTTAGTGATATTAGAAATGAGACTTGGTTGAATTTTTCTTCTTTTTTTTTTTTTTTTCTTTTTGTGTTACTGGGGATTGAACCCAAGGGCATTCTACCTCTGAGCTATACCATAGCCCTTTTTAAATTTTTTATTTTGAAGCAGGGTCTTGCTAGGTTGCTGAGTCTCTCTACATTACTGAGGCTGGCCTTGAACCTGTGATCCTCCTGTCTTAGCCTCCCATGTAATGGGATTACAGGCATACATCACCACACCCAGCTTAGTTGACTATGGGGCTCTACTATTAATGTGATGCCCAGTTGCAATGCCTTCTCATTCCAAGTTTTAAGGTATGGGATTGGGGGGGGTCTCACTAGCTTTTTCTGTACCAGGCTTACATCCTCTTGATTAATCAGCTATAGCCAAGACTCAGGGTTATAGAGCAGACGTGTGCACCTCAATCCCATCCATGTATTCCTAGGCCCTGCCCAGAGATGGAGGATCTTCATGAGATAGATACCATCTTAAAAGTTGCCTGCTGGCTGTTTTTGACTCCTGGAAATGGACTATTTCACACCCTTTTTCTGGAATATACTCCTTTATCATGGTTTTCTTTTAAACTGTACCCCACTTCCCTAAATATGCCTCTTATATTTTCCTAAAAAAGTTGCCTGCTATCATTTTTAAACTGGAGTTGTCACATTTGTTGCTAATAATTGGGCATGGAAGAAGTATAAGAGTCTATTTCTAGTCTTCCCTCCCTCTGTAACCCCGTTCTTGTGATTTTCTTGGTTGCTATTGTTCCATCGAAGAGTTCATACATGCTAATGATTTTAGCAATTAACATTTTGCTGGTGACACAAATGTGCTTCCAGCTTGAATCTCTTTTCTGAGTTCCAGCCTCATATCTCCAAATGTTCCATCTTTGCTTAAAGTTCAACACGGCCAAAATTGGGCTCATCATCTGTCCCTCCCAATTTCCTTATTTCTGTCAAGATGCTACTATCTTCCATGATAACTAAGCATCTGTGGGTCCTTCCCTGTTTCTCAAATGCAGCTACCAAGCCCTCAGCTTTTTTTATTTTTATTTATTTATTTTTTTGGTACTGAAGATTGAACCCAGAGGCCTTCTACCTTCAAGCTACACCCCAGCCCGCTTTTATATCTTTTTGGAAACAAGGTCTCACTAGGTTGCTGAGAGGCTCGCTAAATTGCCAAGGCTGGCTTTGAACCTGCAACCCTCCTGTATCAGCCTCCCAAGTACTGGGATTACAAGCGTGCGCCACCAAGCCCGGCTAACTCTTAGCTTTAAAATGTAAATTTCCTCACCCTCACCCTTGCAGCCTACTAACCATAGTGCAGATGCACTAACTCGTGTTTGGATATCCCTGGCCTTTCTAAGAGTTCTGGCCAGTTATTTTTATGGAATATCTTTTCAATTTGGGCTTATCTGCATGTTGAATTATATGTTTTGGGTAAGAATACCACCAAAATGATGGGACAGCCTTCTTAGTGCATCATAGAGGGGGCTACCTGATGCCAATCTGTCTTATTACTGCTGATGTTAATTTTGATCACTTGGTTAAAAAGATGCCCACCAGGTGTCTGCACTGTAGCTTCCTATTCCCCTTTATCATTCGTGACTTTTTTGTAGGAAGATAGGTTAGGAGTATGCAAGAATCCTGTTTCTTGCTATTCTTTTGCTTACTAATTTTGTGATCCAATAATGACTCTAGCCTGTAGTAACTATTAACTCAGTTACTTGCAAAATGGTGATTTTCTTATTTTTAACCATTCCTTCTACATTTATTAGCTGGAATTCTGCTGTGAGAAAGAGCTTCATCTTCTTGTTTATTTAATCATATATATCAGTATACATTCATGAATGTTTATTTTGTGGGTTATAATGTATTACTATCATTATTTATTTTCCTGTTCAAATTGTACCACATTTAGCTATTGGAAACTCTTCCATGTTAGATCCTATATCCTTTCAACATGCCTGTATCATTTTAAAAAGAATACTTCTCTACTTTTTGGCAGGAAGGTTCCAGGCTCATCTTGTATTTGCCTATCCTACCCCTGGAATCATCCATTTCTCCCCAACGTCTGCTATAGTTTGCATCTAATGTTCCCCAATGGCCCATTTGCTAAAGGCTTGGTCTCCAGGTTGGTGCTAATGGGCTGTGGTAGGAACTTGAAGAAGTTGAGTCTACTGGGAGGGTTTAGGTCACTGGGGCATGCTCCTGAGGGGGGTTGTGGGACTCTGATATATATATTTTTCCCTTCTCTTTTTGCTTCCATTCCATGAGATGATCAGTTTTGCTTTGCCACGTGCTTCCTTACTATAGGTTAAAAACAGTGGGACCAGTTGGGCTGAAATCTCCAAAATGGTGAATCAAAATAAACCTTTCCTCTTTATGAGTTGATGTCCCAGATAACTTGTTACAATAATGGAAAGCTGACTAACACACTTCTATCACCATGGGAAAAATGGCACTGGAAGCTGAGGTTTGTGCACTATTCATTGCTATTAGTGACATTGCATCTAGACCTCTCTGTAGGAAATATATGTATGCAGATATGGATGTAAGCATATACATATATGTTTCCTACTCCCATAAAACTTTTACTTTTTTAAAATTTATTTTTTGGTACTGGGGATTGAATCTAGGGCATTCTATCTCTACTCTCTATTTTATATTTTAATTTTCTACAGCAGCCCTATTTTATTTTATTATTTTGTAAAAGGATTTTGCTAAGTTGCTGAGGCTGTCCTTGAACCTGAGATCCTTCTGGCTCAGCCTCTCAAGTACTGTGATTACAGGCATGTACCACCATGCCTGGGTATTCACTAACTTTTTATATCTTTTATTCTTTCCTTTTTTTTTTTGTACTGGGCATTGGACCCAAGGGCATTCTACCTCTGAGTTATACTGCCAGTCCTATTTTATTTTGAAACAGGGTCTCTCGGTTGCTGTGGGTCCTGCTAAATTGCTGAGGCTGGCTGAAAACCTGCAATCCTCCTATCTCAACCTTCCAAGTACTGGGATTACAGGTGTGTGCCACCGAGCCCAGCTTGTCACCTTTTGAGTTCCCAGCAAGAAGTTATAAATAGATGACTCGTAGGTTAGATACAGATGACAAATAATTTTTAACACTTCACCTTGTGGTTACAAAGAAAACGTGGAATAATAGTTAGAATTGGTTTCACGGCATAAAATGCAAACTTCCTCCAAATGAGATAAAAGCTTCTTTTTTTCTTATATGTAAAAGCAGTCTGGAAGTAGGCTGTGAGGGTGGTATGGGAGCATCTCAGCCATAAGAGACCCAGGCTGTGCCCTTTGTGCTTTACCATCTCCAACTCATAGCTTCCATCTTCAAAAACACCCGGATCATGGTGCAATACATCTGCTAGGGCCGAAAGAAAGTAGAAGAGAAGGGCAAAAGAAGCCACCCTTCCAGCAGACTTTATGTCTCTGTCCCTTCCAAGGGACTCTACCCCTAGAAGCCACTGGGCAGCTCTTCTTCCATCTTATCAGCCTTCCCATCAACAAATAAAGCTAAGAAACATGAGCTTGTAACTGAGATATGGTACCTAGAATAAAATCAGAGTTTGATATCAGTAAGAAAGAAGGGGAGGAGCAATACTGAGGGGGGCTGAATAGTCTCTTTCTTAGTGCCAACATTTACACATCAAAAGGCCTCCCTTAGAGTTTGAATTTATGACTTCTCTTGAAATGTCACAAAACCAGGCGATGTGAGGCCACATTTGTGTGGCAGCTGTCAGTTGCCCCTGTTGGAGAGACATTACTTCTCCATAGAAATTGTTTACTTACTCTTGGGCCTTTTATGTTATTTCTAGCAATCATAAATCTTTTATTTTTAAGCATATGAATTATGGCAAAACATTAAAAACAAAATAAAAAACAAACCGTAATAGCTGAGAAGCTAAATTTCTTCTTGGTGTTAATGAAAAATTCATTCCCTAAAGAAATTCTATAGATCCAACATTCTTGATTCATGATCTGCTTATGTTGTTTACAACATTGCTGAGACTGTGTGCATGGATATGGATTTGCATTTTCCTAGATAGAGGATTCATAATATATATACATTTTTTGATACTGGGGATTGAACCCAGGGGCATTCTATCTCCGAGCTACATCCCCAACCCCATTTTTTATTCTTTATTTTGAAACAGGGCCTCACGAAGTAGCTGAGGCTGGCTGCGAACCTGTGATCCTCCTGTCTCAGCCTCCCAAGTAGTAGGATTACAAGTGTGCACCACCACGCCCAGTGAGGATTCATAATTTTATGTGTTTCTTAAATGAGAGGTGCTTAAGTGTGACTGACAAGAGATCTATGTTGGAGATATATTATGGGAAGTTGGTGATTTGACAAACATTTATGGATTCAATAAACCTATATGACAGACACCGTGCTGGGAATCGGGGATGCTAGGTGAATCTGAAGGGCAGAGGCCCTACTTCCTGGGGCTTATATGAAGCGGGGAGGGTGGACAGGGAGCAGCAGTGCGATACAAGCATACAGAAGAGCAACCTTCGCTACTCTGGGAGGGGTGGAGCGGTCTTCAAGGAAGTTTTGATGAGAAAGTGACATTTAGACTGAGTCTGGAGGATTTTTAGGGGCTGCACTGGGTCTCAAGAAGGCAGAAATGGGGAAGAAACTAGGAAAAGTTTTGTTATAGGCCTGGACAACTGGGTATTCAGATGCAAAATAACTAGATACAGACCTTGATTCAAAATGGATCCTAAGCTGGATGTGGTGGCCCTCGGTAACTTACACCATATTTCAAAATAAAGAATAAAAAAATAGGACTGGGGTAGCTCAGAGGTAGAATGCCCCTGGGTTCAATCCCCAGTTCCACAAAAACAAAATAAAACAAAAAGGATCAGTAACCTAAGATAAGAATGAAAGCCAGAAAACTCTTAGGAGAAAACATAGGGATAAATTTCCAGGACCATGGATTTAGCATTTGATTCTTAATTATAACACCAAAAGCACAAACAATAAAAAGAAAAACAGATAAGTTAGACTTCATCAAAAAATTTTGTGCAGCCGGGCGTGGTGGCGCACGCTTGTAATCCCAGCATTTGAGAGGCTGAGACCGGAGGATCCGGGTTCGCGGACAGCCTCAGCTACCTAGTGAGGCACTCCGCAACTTAGTGAGACCCGGTTTCGAAATAAAGAATAAAAAATAGGACTGGGGGTGTAGCTCGGAGGTAGAGCGCCCCTGAGTTCAATCCCTAGTACTGCAAAAAAAAAAAAAAATTTTTTGTGCAGCCAAGCACAGTGGCTCAAGCCTGTAATCGAAGTACTTGGGAGGCTGAGAACGGAGGGTTGTAGGCTCGAAGCCAGTCTCAGCAACTTATTGAGACCCTGTTTCCAAATAAAAAATAAAATAGAGCTGGGGGTGTAGCTCAGAGGTAGAATGCCTCTGGGTTCAATTGTAGCACCATCAACAAACAAACAAAAACTTTTATGCATCAAAGGGCATTACAAAGAAAATAAAAAGACAGCTTAGAGATGAAAGGAAATATTTGCAAATTACATATCTATTACAGGTCTAGTATCCGCGAATAAATAGGGACTCCTAAAATTCAACACAAAAATACAAAGAAGTCAAATAAGATATACAAATGGGCAACAAAAACATGAAAAAAAAATGCTCAGAATCATTAGTCATTAAGGAAATAATACTCAAATCCACACTAGAAAGGATTTCACACCCACGAGGATGGCTATAACTTTTTTTCTCTTATTCAGAGTCATTTTGTTCACTGTGACACTAGAATGGCTGTAATTAAAATGCCAGATAAAGTAAGTGTTGGGGAGGGTGTGGAGAAGCTGTAACCTTCATATATTGTTAGTAGGAATGTAAAATGTCTCAGTCACTCTGGAAAACAGTTTGATGGTTCCTCAAAAAGTTAAACATAGAATTACCACATTATCTGTATTACTCTTAAGCATATACCCAAAAGATCTGAAAAGAGATATCCAAACAAGCATACGTGTACATCCATGTGCATAGGCCCATTATTCACAATAGTCAAAAGGTGGAGGCAGAGCCGGGTGTGGTGGCACACACTTGTAATCCCAGTACTTGGGAGGCTGATACAGGAGGATTTCAGGTTTGAGGTCAGCCTCAGCAAGTACTGAAACTCTCATCACCCTAGCGAGACCCTGTTTCCAAATAAGAAATAAAATCGGGCTAGGGGTGTAGATCAAAGGTAGAATGCCTCTGGGTTCAGTCCCCGTATAATAATAATAATAATAATAATAATAATAATAATAATAATAATACCAAAAAGGTGGAGGAGGCTGAGCATGGGGGTACACACCTGTAATCCTAGTACTTGGGAGGCCCAGACAAGAGGATCACGTTTCAGGCCAGCCATAGCAACTTATCGAGTCCCTGTTGCAAACACAAAAAATAAAATAGGGCTGAGGGTGCAGCTCAAAGGTAGAATGCCTTTGGTTTCAATCTCCAATAACACACACACACACACACACATACACACACACACACACACACACAGGAAACAGCCCAAATGTTCACAACAGAAGAATGGATAAACAAATTGTGATATCTACATACAATAGAATACTATTCAGTCACAAAGGAATAAAGTACTGATACATGCTACTCCATGAACAAACCTCCCAAGCATTTTGTTAACAATCAGAGAAGCCAGAATAAGCAAGTCTGTGGAACAGAGAGAGTTTGACAGATGCTAGGGGCAGAGAGGAAGGCCAAATGGGGGAGAAGCTACTGCATGCATGAAAGTTTAGTCTGAAGCAATGGACATGTTTTGGAATAATATAAAGGTGGTGGTTGTGAAACATTGGGAATGCACTCAGTGCCATTCGTTGTTCCCTTTTAAATGGTTCATTTTATTTTTATGAATTTCATCTCAATAAATTACTTTAAAAATTCTATTATAAATGTCTAGAAAGTTTGGGACAGTAAGGTGTATGAGGAGGATCTTAATGAGTTTGAAGAATAGAAATAAGATAATTGTGGCTAAAATCTAACAAACTCAATAGAATCCCTAAAAAGTAGGACCAAGAGGTAGGCAGTGGCCAGAATTGGGGTGTTAATTATAGGGGATTTGTTGAGGGGAAATAAAAAGAAAAATGATATGATCCATTGTATGATTTAAAAACACCACTCCAATTGCCAGGCAGAGAATGGATTGGAGGGGTCATGAGCATTCTGCAAGCCTGTTTGGGAAGCTGCTTTAGCGATCTAAGCAAGGGACAGTGGTAGATGGATCTAGGACGGAGGTGATGGGGAATAACAGGACACGAAGAGGCCTGGGAAATACTTTGGAGTTTGATGTTTGAGGATACGCAGAGGTAAGGATTGCCAGATAAAATATAGTGTGCTCAGTTAAATTTCAATATTTCACAAACACTAATACTTTAAAGGCATTTCTTATTTGTCTGAAATCAGAATTCAGTGAGGGCTCTTGTATTTTTACAACTCAATGTGGGGGTTAAAGGAAAGGACGACAGACACACTGATGGCCTCTCGTTTTCCAGAGTCAGCTCCAGCTCTTGGTGGGTGTCAGCTCTATTTACTGAGATAGAGAAAGCTGGAGGAAGACCTGATTTTTTTTCTTGGAGGAAAGCAGGCATCATACATTCTGTTTAAATTTTAGCCGCAGAGTTCATAGGTTAAGATTGATACAATCAGCCAGGTGTGGTGGCACACACATGTAATCCCAGTACTTGGGAAGCAGAGACAGGAGGATCAGAGGTTCCGGAGCAGCCTGGGCAATATTTCGAGACGCCAGCAACCTAGTGAGATCTTGTTTTAAAATAAAATACATAAAGGGCTGAGGGTATAGCTCAGGGGTGGAATACCCCTCTGGATTCAATAGGAAAGAAGGAAGGAAGGAAGGAAGGAAGGAAGGAAGGAAGGAAGGGAGGAAGGGAGGAAGGGAGGAAGGGAGGAAGGGAGGAAGGGAGGAAGGGAGGAAGGGAGGAAGGGAGGGAGGGAGGGAGGAAGGAAGGGAAACACAAATGAAGTCAGGCTTGGTGATGCATACCTGTAATCTCAGTGCTTGGGAGGCTGAGACAGGAGGATCACAGGTTCCAAGTCAGCCTCAGCAACTTAGCAAGGCCCTGTTTCAAAATAAGTAAAAATAAAATAGAGCTAGGGATATAGCTCGGATGTAGAATTCCCTCAGGTTCAATCTCCAGTACTCCCCCCACTACACACACCCAAAAGATTGACAGAATCACTCAGTATCTGCAGAGTGGAAAGAGAAGGCTCTGTGGATGATACAGGCTCATCAGTCATTAAGAGATGCTTACAGAAAAAGAAGCTCATGTAGGAGGCTGAGGAGGGGCTCAAACAGGTGGGAGAGGAGCCAGGCTGGTAACGGTGTGGAAGTCCACAGAGGGGAATATTTCATGGGGAAGCAGTGTTCTACAAGGTAGAAATTACAGAGAAGATGAATCAGTTGAGGACTGAAATAAGATGAGCAAAGTTGGTAATGAAGTGATTTGGGGGATTTAAAACAAGAACTCTTTCAGTGTGATGTGAGTGGGTGGGGGGATTGCACAGATGCTAAATTTATTTATTTATTTATTTTGAAGTGTATATATACTTTATTTTTTAAAATTATTTTAATTTTTTATATAAAAATTGGTGCATTGTAAACATACATCTTTGTTAGGTACAAGCTGATGAAGGCATATATGCACACATTTCTCATTTAACCCCTTCCCCAATTCCCACCCTACTCCCTCTCCCTCCCTCCTTCTCAAGTTCAGTTTAGTGATTAACCTTGATATATTTGTGGAAGTACATCTTATACATTAGGGTGTCCCCCACACCCCGTCCATCCCCTTCAGTTAAGTCAACTTCTTTGCTTATCGAGGGTCTTTTTCATCTGGAGACCCTCTTATGCCCCATCTTCTCCCTAGCATCCACATATTAGAGAGAGCATATGCTTTTTTACTCTTTGTGACTGACTAATCTCACTTAACATATGTTTTCCAGTTGCATCCATTTCCCTGCAAATAACATGATTTTGTTCTTCTTTATGGCTGAGTAAAATTCCATTGTGTACATATCCCATAGTTTTGTAATCCATTCATTTGTCGATGGACATCTTGGCTGTTTCCATAGTTTGGCAATTGTGAATTGTGCAGCTATAAACATAGATACACATGCATTGGTCTGATAGTTTGGTTTCCATTCTTTTGGGTAGATATCCAGAAGTAGAATTGCTGGATCATATAGTAGGTTCATTCCCATTCGTCTGAGGATCCTCCATACTGTTTTCCAAAGTGGTTGCACTAGTTTGCAATCCCACCAACGATGTATTAGGGTTCCTACTTCTCCACACCCTCACCAGCAGTTGTTGTTGTTCCTGTTTTTTATATTTGCCATTCTGATTGGAGTTAGGTGAAATCTCACGGTAGTTTTGATTTGCATCTCTCTGATTGCTAATGATGTAGCACATTTCCTCATACATTTATTGGCCATTTGTATTTCTTCTTTTGTGAAGTGTCTATTTAGATCCTTTGCCCATTTTTTGATTGGGTTATTTGTTTTCTTAGCTATGAGTTTCTTGAGTTCTCTGTATATCCTAGATATTAATCCTCTATCAGAAGAGTAGCTGGCAAGCCGGGCGTGGTGGCGCACGCTTGTAATCCCAGCATTTGGGAGGCTGAGACCGGAGGATCCGGGTTCGCGGCCAGCCTCAGCTACCTAGTGAGGCACTCCGCAACTTAGTGAGACCCTGTTTCAAAATAAAGAATAAAAAATAGGGCTGGGGTTATAGCTCAGAGGTAGAATGCCCCTGAGTTCAATCCCCAGTACCACAAAAAAAAAAAAAAAAAAAAAAAAAGAGTAGCTGGCAAAAATTTTCTCCCACTCTGTGGGCTCTCTGTTGAGGTTCTTGATAGTTTCCTTTGCTGCACAGCTCTTCAGTTTAATGCAATCCCATGTAGTGAGCTTCCTTTGAGTTGATTGTGCTTTGGGGGTCTTGTTGAGAAAGTTTTTACCTGTGCCCATGTGTTGAAGTGTTGGGCCTATACCCTCTTCAAGTAGCTGCAAGGTCTCTGGCCTGATTTCCAGGTCTTTGATCCACCTTGAGTTGACTCTTGTGCAGGGTAAGAAAGTGGGTTTATTTCCAGTTTCCTGCATATGGCTAACCAGTTTGGCAACGCCATGTGTTAAAGAGGCTGTCTTTTTTCCAGTATATGTTTTTGGCTCCTTTGTCAAAAATCAATTGAGTGTAAGCACATGGGTCTGTTTCTGAATCTTCTATTCTGCTCCATTGGTCTATGTGTCTGTTTTTATGCCAATACCATGCTGTTTTTATTACTGTGGCTTTATAGTAGAGTTTGAAGTCAGGTATTGTGATCCCTCCTGCATAGTTCTTGTTGCTAAGAACTACTTTGGTTATCCTGGGCTTTTTGTTGTTCCAAATGAATTTAAAGACTGATTTTTCTATGTCTGTGAGGGGTGACCTTGGTAATTTCATGGGTATTGCATTGAATCTGTAGATCACTTTTGGGAAGATGGCCATTTTGATGATATTTATTCTGCCTATCCAAGAGCATGGTATGTCCTTCCATCTTCTAAGGTCTTCATCAATTTCTTTTTTCAACTTTTTGCAGTTTTCCTTATAGAGGTCTTTTACCTCTTTGGTTAGGTTTATCCCTAAGTATTTTATTTTTTGGGGGTGCTATTGTGAGTGCAATTGTTTTCTGGATTTCTTTTTCAATGGTTTTATGGTTGGCATACAGGAAAGCTTCTGATTTTTTAAGATAGATTTTCTATCCAGACACTTTGCTGAATTTGTTGATTAGTTCTATAAGTGTTTTGGTTGACTTTGTTGGGTCTTCTAAGTATAGTATCATGTTGTCTGCAAAAAGGGATAGTTTTAGTTCTTCTTTCCCTATTTTTACCCCTTTGATTTCCTTCTCTTGCCTTATTGCTCTGTCTAGAGTCTCAAGTACTATATTGAACAGAAGAGGTGATAGTGGACATCCTTGTCTTGTTCCTGTTTTTAGTGGGAACTCTTGCAGTTTTTCTCCATTTAATATGATATTGGCTGTGTGCCTATTGTATACTGCCTTTATGATGTTGAGGTATGTTCCTTTTATTCCAATTCTCTGCAGTGCTTTTAGCATGAATGGGTGTTGGATCTTGTCAAATGCCTTTTCAGAATCAATTGAGATGATCATGTGATTTTTGTCTTTGACTCTGTTTATGTGGTGAATTACATGGATTGTTTTCCGTATGTTGTTGTTTTCCGTATGCATCCCTGGGATGAACCCGACTTGGTCATGGAAATTATTGTTTCTCTAGTTCTGACATTTACTTGTTAGTTCTTCTTTGTAGTTGATGTCTTTGAGTATTTTCTCTAGTGCTGATTTGGAAGACATAAATTATTTCAGTTTCTGTTTGTCATGGAAGGTTTTTATAACCCTGTCAATTTTGAGAGATAGTTTTTCTGGGTAGGAAAATCTTGGCTGCAAGTTATTTTCTCTCAGAGTTTGGAATATGTTACTTCAGCCCCTCCTGACTTTCATGACTTGATTTGGGAGGTCTGGAGTGATTGTGATTGGTTTGCCTCTAAATGTTACTTGGCCTTTTACTTTTGTTGCCTTTAGAATTCTTTCCTTAGTTTCTACATTAGTCATATTGATTATTATGTGTCGTGATGAACCTCTTCTTTGGTCTTGCACCTGTGTGTTAACTTCTCGTTCTATGTTTGGAAAATTCTCTGATATTACTTCTTTGAAAATATTGTTTATTCCATTAGTTTCAACTTCTAATCCCTCTTCTATGCCTATTATTCTTAGGTTAGCTCTTTTGAAATTGGCCCAGATCTCATCAATGTCCAATTCATACTGTCGAATTTTTTTCCCTAAATTGTGTACTATGGATTCATTTTTGCAATAGTCATCTTCTACGAGTGATATTCTATTTTCCATGTGGTCTAATTTACTGTTTATAGTTTGTATTGATGCCTTCATTTCAGTTATTGCATCTTTCACATCCTTCACTTCCTTCAAGGCTTCTCTTTGATTCCTGCTCAAGGTATCAGATTCTTTGTTTATTTGTTCCTTTATTTCTTTCCAACTCTCCCTACATTCTTTCTGAAAATCCTGCATTGTTTCTAGTATTAAAGATCTGAATTGTTCTTCTGGTAATCTCTGCCATTCTGAGGTTGGTGAGATCTGTTATTGAGGGGTTGTGTTGGCTCATTGTTTCTTTGCTATTTTTCCTTACCATGGTTCTCCTGTTCTTAAATTTATATCTTTGCTGCTCTTGCAAGTTTTCTCATCTCTGCAGTGGGGGTTTAGCGGTATCTGCTGGTATATACAGGTACAGGTTGTGTTCAGTGGTAAAGTTTGGGTGAGAAGTCACAGTGATGAATGCAAGAATAGGGTAAAGTAGAGTGTATGGTCCAGCGGAATAAGAGGTTGAGTGTGTTGAGGTGATATATTGTAAATATTAGAGATGGTAGATATGTCGGGGGATTCTGGTAGTCAATGTAGAGTTTTGAGTGTGTTAGTATGAGATAATCTTGATATGAGACAGGGGAAAAAGGAAAAAGAAAAGAGAAGAGGAAAAGTGTTGAGGAGAAGAATATAGATGGGAGAGAGGTAGGGAAGCTTGTAAAAGGGATAAGGAGGAGATTCAGCAAACTAAGCAAGAAATAACAAAACAACCAATCATCCAAACAAACATAAATAAATCAAGGCAATACAAAACAAAAACAGAGTTAAAACAGAGTTAAAACAGATAAAAAATAACACCAAAAAAAAAAAAAACCCACCAAAAAGCAACGACAAGAAACAAAAACAAAAACTCTGCTAGTTCGTAAGTACAGAACTTAAATTTTTGAGTGTGTCTCTGGCATTTTTATTTGCTCTGTCAGTGCAGGCAGGGGGTTCCGCTGATCCCTCTGCCGCTGTGAGCTTGTGTCTCTGAGCTCTCTACAGGGCCTGCCTGCGTCTCTCTCTCTCTGCCTTTGCTGGTGGCGGGAGTGCAATCTAAATGCCAGGCATTACCAGGGTGCCTGGAAGTTCTCTATGCCCTGTGTGTACTGGGTCCCTCCTGCAGTTCTGCTCCTATCTACTCGCTAGGAGAGTGGGTGACTGAGTCTGACGTTTGTATAGGGGCCCCTGCACCCCGGGGGTGCAATCCAACCTACAGATCCCTGCTGCTCTGGCTCTGGTGGGAGGGGTGAGCTGCATTTCCTCACTGCAGGCTTAAGATGATTGTCCCAGTTGTTCTTGATCACTGTTGATCTTGTGTGAATATGCCGCCTGATTAGGGTGTGGAGTTCCGTGGTTGCTTACTTCACCTCTGGTCGCTGGGGGCGCAGGAGGTCGTTGGGAATCTTGGTGCTAATAGACCCTGCTCTGGGCAGCAGGCAAGATGGCAGCTGGCAAGATGGCAGCCACCGGTTTGTGGAGTGCACCACTGCCGTGCACACACTGGCTCCTTTGTTCTTCCTGGGTTCTGTTCAGCTGCTTTTGTTGCTTTCTTCAGTTATTTTTTTTTTCTTTTGCTGCTTTGATTTTCTTTCCTTCCATCAAGAAACTGCTTTTGCAGCAGTTTTGATTCAAGCTCTGGGGTGCAGTTGATTGCTGCTCCGGCTCTGGAGGGACAGGTGAGCTGGGGTGGTCCCTCGGGAGCTTACGCTGGTCATCCCACATGTTCTGGTCGCTGTGGAAGGTGCGGGGATCCGCTGCCTGGTTAGGAAGTGGAGTTCTGGGGTCGCTTACTCCACGCCTGGTCGCTAGGTCCGCAGCGGTGTTAGTGGACCCCTGTGTCGGGCTGGCCTCCGCGGCTCCGCTGCTTGCTAGGTTGCAGCGAGTCAGATTGCTTTGCTCTCCCTGGTTGGCTTTCTGGGGTCTCTTTAGTTGTAGTTGAAATTTCGCGTTTTTGTTGCTATTTTTTCTTCTGTTAAGAAGCTGCTTTTATGGCAGATTTGATTCGAGCTCACAGCACCTGAGGAGAGGTGTTTCACTCAGATGCCATCTTGAATCCTCCCTATATATACCCAGATGCTAAATTTAATGGGTTATGAAATGATGAGGTAAAGAAATAGAAGTGGCTACTAATGTGGAAATTAAGGGAGTTATACTAGAACATCTAGCAGACAGCAGTGGCCGTAAAGATCATTAATTCTAAATTCCATATGTTTTGCAGCCGGGCGTGGTGGTGCACGCTTGTAATCCCAGCATTTGGGAGGCTGAGACCAGAGGATCCGGGTTCGCTGCCAGCCTCAGCTACCTAGTGAGGCACTCTACAACTTAGTGAGACTCGGTTTCAAAATAAAGAATAAAAAATAGGGCTAGGGGTATAGCTCAGAGGTAGAATGCCCCTGAGTTCGATCCCCAGTACCGCAAAATAAATAAATAAATTCCATATGTTTTGCTTACTCATTATGTTGTTGTTGTTGTTACTATTATTATTATTATTGTTTTGTGGTACTGGGGATTGAACCCAGGGGCATTCTATCTCCGAGTTATACCCCCAACCTCATTTTTAATTCTTTGTTGTTGTTGTTTTGTTTTCGTGGTACTGGGGATTGAACTCAGGGCATTCTACCTCCGAGCTATACCCCAGCCCTATTTTTTATTCTTTATTTTGAAACAGGGTCTCACTAAGTTGCGGGGTGCCTCACTAGGTGGCTGAGGCTGGCCAAGAACCGGGATCCTCTGGTCTCAGCCTCCCGAATGTGGGGATTACAAGCATGTGCCACCACACCTGGCTTATTTTTAATTCTTTATTTTGAAACATGATCTCACTAAGTTGTAGAGGGCCTCACTAAGTAGCTGAGGCTGTCCAGGAACTTGTGATCCTCCTATCTCAGCCTCCCAAGTACTGGGGTTACAAGTATGAGCCACTATGCCTGGCATTTTTTTTTCCTACCGATCACTGAAGAAAAAAAATATTAAGAATCTATTATTTAGACTCTAGACAAATACTAAATGAAGGAGTTATCTTTAATTTTTTCCCAGATTTTTTTGGTTTGCTGTAGAAAACACCAACTTTTTGTATCCAAGCTAACATTGATGTAAGTAGCAGTGCCATAGAGAGACTCTAGATGATTACGAAATGCAGGGTTTTCTTTCTTTTCCAGATTTGTTAGTCTTTCAACACCAATGATCTTGTGACAGCCATTCTTCTGAATATCTGCAGAGCTGATTAACTGTACCTATCACTGTGTAATATGCAGGGCATGTGTGTTTGAGCTAGAGATAGCAGAGTCTGTTTACATGCTAAGTGAATTAACATTGATTTGGAGCATACTGAGGCATACCATGTTATAAGAAAATAAATACAACTTAAAGGCAAAACACTAAACACCCAGTTAATTTATGGTGAAACATACTTGGTTTATGATTTTGGTTAATACATACTTTAACTGTAACAGTGCTCTGCACTCATTTTTATTAAATACTGTAGGTGTTTGCTGGGGCATGAGGTAATAACCCAAATACAATTAAAATGACCATAAAATCAAGGGTCTCCACACAGGCTTGCAAGGATGGGTCTGTTTGAGGCTTCTAGTCACTGGCATTGGGTGGTCTCCCCTTGGTGTATGATACTTAAATACAGCTTTTTCTCCCTTAGGTCTGTAAGGTGTTAAGGTGTTTTTATAAAACCCCATAAACCCTCATTAAACACTTTTTTTTTCATAAAGAAAACTTAAATCTTTATTTGACGTGTTTTCTGTGGCACTATTTTGGCATTTTAACAAGTTCTTTAAAGAATCACTCTAATAATTGTATACAGCTCTAAGGGGTGTGCGGGGGGTATTTACTCAGGTTTTTGTACATTGAACTGCCTGATCCACTAAGCAACAAGCACAGGATTCTGGTACTTTTTTTGGTACTGGGGATTGAACTCAGGGGCATTCTACCTCCGAGCTACACCCCCAGCCCTATTTTTTATTCTTTATTTTGAAACGGGGTCTCATTAAGTTGTGGAGTGCTTCACTAGATAGCTGAGGCTGGCCGAGAACCCGGTTCCTCCGGTCTCAGCCTCCCAAATGCTGGGATTACAAATGTGCGTCACCAGGCCTGGCTGGATTCTGGTACATTTTAATTTAATAAGGAAAAAATAAATCAAAAGAATCTTCAGGTGGAGAAAGGCTAATTTTAGTCTTGTATATTAACTGATTGAATGAAAGGTTTGACTACTGAAGGAATTAACTATGATTTAAATGCAGTAGATTATTTACTGCAGTGAAGTTGATGTTCCCTAAATACTCTATAACAAATAGCAGCACTTTCCAAAACTTGTCCACTCATTATCTTCCCCAGCTTTCTATTTTCTTCAAAGAACATACTACCTTTGAACAAAGTGTATCATTTATTTTTTGTGCATACTTTTTTTTTTTGTCTACATGCCTGTAACCTTTATGAGAAAGAGACTTTATTTCTAGTTCACTGTGTTTACTCGATGTCTGAAACAGTATGCTTTAGTCAACCTTTCTGTTTCTGGAACCAAAATCTCTGCCACAAACAACAGAGAGAAGGAATAGTTTATTTGGCTCATGGTTCCAGAGGTGCAGTCCATAGTCAGCCAACTCCAAGGCAGACATCATGGTAGCATGGAGTAATAATGGAAAGATGAGCTCAACTCAGTGGCAGCTGGAAGCAGTGGGGGAGGGGAGAAGAGGAAGTGATCAGGGACAGATATAGTGCCCAAGGCCACATCCCCAGGGACTTGCCTCTTCCCGCCATGCCCACCCACTTAAGTTACCACCCAGTAAATCCATTCAAATTATTAACACTTCAGTGGATTGCTAATCCACTGATGAGATGAGAGTCCTGATTCAATGATTCACCTCTGAATAGCGTTGCATTGTGAACATGCTTCCAACACATGAACCTTTTTTGAGGGATATTCCAAACCCAAACCACATCACAGCACTTGGGGCCTAATGGCACACAATAAGCATTTATTTAATAAATAGAATCAATTATATTCCATATGTATTCCATGGTATAGCATGAGCTTCAGTTCATCCAAAGTTGAGCATTGACATGCATCTAATTTTCTTTTGCTTCAGGGTCTCATTCTCCCCCTTTTTATTCCACATCCTAAGTTACAAAATCTTGGCATCATTAGAAATAATATTTGCATGACACAGTAATGATGTGAGATCAGCCCATGATTCTCGGTGATGTCATGAAGCAGTATTCCATATAAACGCATTTTACTTTAGAATTTCTTCCAAGTAGAAACAGGTGGTAATATTAATCTTTTTTCCCCTTTTTTACTTTAAAAGAAAGAAAATACCTCAGTTCACAAGAACGTAGCCATTTGTAGACTTTGAATTCCTGAAAAGTGTTTAACCAGGGAGGAGGATTCTGGGAATATAGAACCAGGAATCCATCTCCCCACCTACACAGCAATCTCACTGGCAGAACTGTTCTGCAAGAACTATTTTGGAACTCTGGAATCTACTGAATGACTGCAACCTTCGGAGAAACACTCAGATGATGAATTGCAGTTAATTTCAGTAACTACCAACTCTTAGCACAGTACCAGCCATTCATTACTCATACCCAGCCTCATGGCAGGCACCTGTGTGTTTCCTAGAGTAGCTTGCATGTAGTTTGTGAGAGCCACAGTGGGCAATAAAGACACTATTCCCAAATATCAGGGATCTGTGCTCTGAGTGTTAATTTCTGCTTCTCATCACGAAGGTGTGGACACAGAGGCGGGCAGCTGGTGCACTTCCCCCCTTTTGTTGAAGGCCCCTCCTTCTTAGCTGAAATGACTTCCAGGGGTTTAAAGGGCTGGCATCCTTATTTGCCCCTCTTACTTTATCTCTTGTTGGGAGCTGTACATTCACGACTGGAACTTTAAGAGGAAAACGAGTACATATAGGGGGAGGGGAAATTGGGAAGAGACCACACATGACTTGGAAAAGTTAGAGATTCAGAAAAGACCTGAGAAAAACTTTAATTTACACTTCAGGCTCGCCTTGGCACATAAACCATCTATAACAATCGAAATAAAAACCTACAGGACTTGGGGAAGAAGGAGAATATGATTTTGAGAGTTTTCATACCACTGGCTCAAATAGCAAGATTTCAACAACAACCACAAAATCACAAGACATATAAAGAAACAGGGACTTACGGCTCATTCAAAGGCTAAACAAACAAACAAACAAACAAAAGGAAAACCCCACAGAAACTGTCCCTGAGAGAGCCCAGTTGGGAAAACCTACTAGACAAAAACTTTAAAATAACTGTCTTAAGGATGTTAACAGAACTAAAGGAAATGTGGAGAAAGTCAAGAAAAAAAAGTCAATGCAAAAATTTACATGGAAAATAAAAAGGAAATATCAAGAGATAGAAAACCTAAAAGAAATTAAAAATTCACTGGAGGAATTCAACTGCAGTTAGAATAGGCAGAAGAATAATTCAGCAAATTTGATAAGACAATAGAAATATTGAGTTTGAGAAATAGGAAAAAAATAGACTGAATAAAAGTGGATCACAGGTTTGAGTCCAGTGTGCAGTATTAGTGAGGCCTTTTTTCAAAATAAAAAATAAAATATAGCTCAGAGCTAGAACACTCTCAGGTTCAATCTCCAGTTATCCACCCCGCCCCCCCCCAAAAAAAATCCAACTATATGTTTTCTGTAAGAGATTCACTTTAGATTCAAAGACACAAAAGATTCAAAGTTAAAGGACAGAAAATTATATTCCATGCAAATAGTGATAAAAAATGAACAGGGGTGGATATGCTAGGATTAGACAAAGTAAACTTTAAATGAAAAGCTTTACAAGAGACAAAGAAGAACATTATATATTTAAAAAGTTTTTTATTGAGAAGATATAGCAATTATAAAAATTTACTTTCCTAAGTAGGTTAGAGTGATGAACTGTGAGAAAATCTTTATTTGTAATTGCTAGCTTAGGAGATAGAGGTAGACCATGATCTGAGAAATGCTGGTGTCCTTTAGAAGCTGAAAAAGGCAAGGAAAGGGATTATTTTCTGGAGCCTTTAGGAAGGAACCCATCCCCAATGACCCTGTGATTTTAGCTCAGCAAGATCTGTGTCTTTTGAGGCTTGTGACCTACAGAACTGTATGATAATAAAATTTGTGATGTTTTAAGCAAAAACGTTTTAAAAAAACTATTCTAATAAAAGTCCTCAAGAGAGATGATGCAAAAATTGACAGAAGAGAGAAATAAATATTTCTACAATAATAGTTGGAGAAGTTTTTAACCCCAATATCAGTAACAGAAGAATCAGGCAGAAGATAAGTAAGGAGGTAGAAGATGTGAATGACATAATAAATCAATTAGATCTAACTGTCGAATATAGGACACTCTGACACTCTACTTGGTGACAACACAGCAAACCTTATTTTTATTTATTTAATGTGTTTTCTTTTTTATACTTTTATTGATGCATTGTAGTCTCACATCATAATATAGTTCAGAGTGGTAGTGACATACATGCACACAGCATTTGGTGAGCTTCTGCCTGGAGTCCCTCCCCACTTCCCCTCTCCCATACATGATATTGAGGTTGGCATTGGTATTCTCACATATGAACATCACATCAACGGAAGTGCCTCCTTTGTTAATTCCCCCCCCCCTCCGTCATTCCACCTCCCTTGATCCATTGGGGTTTCTCCTCCATTATCTGAAGTCCCTCTGGTATCTTGATTACTCCCTAGTTTCTGCATATAAGAGAAAACATATAATCCTTCACTTTCTGTTCTCCTCAAGTGAACATGGTACATTCTCCCAGATAGACCATATGTTAGGTCACAAATTAAGTCTCCATAGGTTAAAAAAATAGATATCACACAAAATATCTCCTCTGACCACAATAGGATAGACTTAGAAATCAATAGCAAAACGGAGATTAAAAATTTGTAAGTTTAGGGAAAAATAAACAATGCAGTCTTAAACAACCAGGGGATCAAAGGAGAAATCATCAGGGAAATTAGAAAATACCTAGAGACTATTATGGACTGAATATTCGTGTTCCTCCAAAATTCAGCAGTGTGGCTGTCTTTGGAGATGGGGCTTCTAAGCAGTTGAGATTAAATGAGATTTTAAAGAAGGCTCCTGATCTAATACAGTTACTGTCTTTGTAAAGAAACAAGAGTTCTCGCTCTCTCCTCCCCACATGCACATGCCACAGCAAGGTCATGTGAGGACAGGGTGAGGAGTCAGCCGTCTACACCCCAGAAAGAGAACCCTTACCAGAATCCAGATGCTGCCAGCCTTTGATCTTGTACTCGCTAGGCTTCAAGTTCCAAACTACAAGAATATATGTTTCTATTGTTTAAGGCACAAAGTCTGTGGCATTTTTTATAGCAACTCAGGCCGACTAAGACAGACTTTGTTATCATGCAGTGGTGTGCTGCTATAACAAATCTACAAATTTCTATAAAAATCGACATTTCTGTCCAGAAATGTAGAAGTGACTTTGGAACTGGGTTGTGGGTAGAAACTGAGGGAGTTTTGAAGTGCATGCTGGGAAAGCCTAGATGACCATTAAGGAGCTGTTGGTAGAAGTATCAGTGTTAGAAGTGATTCTGGGGGGAAGATGGTGACAGAGTAAGACCCTCAGGCGAGGCTGCCACCAGCACACCATGGGAACCGCATGTCAAGCTGCTATCCACATGCCTAACTACCTTCACAAGAACTAAGGAATTAAGATCAGTGAAATTCAAGAATAATAACAAGGCCACTTATATCCACTAGGCTGAAAAAAAGCAAAAGTTCCGGAGTAAGCCAAAATGCTAAAGAATAACAATAGTGCACACCTCCAATGGACGGGAACTTTGGAATTGTAAAAGAGAAATAACTGGGAACCCCAAAAGACCACAAATCCAGCTCCCTGGAATTCACTACGCAGACAGCAAGGGTGTTGGACACAGAATCAAATGCCCTCAAAGGGGTACCTGACCAGCAACACTGGAGAGAAAACAGCTCCCTTACGAACCGCCCCCATTCCTCTGGAGACCGACCAGGTTTGATGTTTGGGCTGGTGGGGCGCGAGTGCAGGGCTTACAGGAGTGGAAATGGAGAAGAGACCTTAGTGGAGTGGGTGGGATTGAACAGTGAGCTCAGCGGGCAGCAGTTCACTTGCTACACACTGTGCACAAAATTTTGAGGAAAATTCTGGGCTGGGGAACTGCAGATCAGCTCAGCCCAAACCCTTCCCCTCCGGACTGCGAAGTGGAAAGTGCTGTGCCGAGTGCTCCTAGGTGGAACCAAGGCCTGACCAGGGGCAGGGGATCATCAAGCCCAGGTCTGACTGGGGGCCGGGGAGCTACCCCTGGGGGCTGGAGACTGAATTTCCCAAGCAGGGAGCAAAGAAGGCAGGGCTTTGAGCAGGAGGGATACCCTGCCAGCCTCTCTCCCAGTCTGCTGCATTAGTGAAGCACTGAGGAATTCTTTAAGCAACAGAAGCTCAGCCCACCTCACCCACCTCACACCAGCCCTCTCTAGCGGGAGGCCCCAGCATGACCCCCCCCCCCCACACACACACACAAGGCTGCTGTATCATCCAATTCCATCCATGAAGTGCTGAGGGAACTCACAGGACTCGGAAGTTCAGCCTACACCAGTCTGTCCCCCTCTGGCTCTCAAGCTAAACCTTCTCTAACCTCCTCCTCTCTCCTTGATGACCCCTGAGATGAATGTAGGAACAGCATTTACATCTCTTCAAAGGAGGCTGCAATCCAAGAAGAAAGAAAAACCTGACATAGGGCGAGACTATTCATCTTTACCCTATTCAGTCCCCTCCTAAGAGGGAAAACTTCGTCACTTTTTGTTAAACAATTCTTAAGGTTTTTATTGTTTGATTCTCAGGGTATCTGTCTGCCTGCACCTTTTTTTTTTTTTTTTTTTTTTTTGCAGCACTGGGGATTGAACCCAGGGGCATTCTACCTCTGAGCTACATTCCTGTGGGAAAGATCCCCAGAGAGAAGGCGGTAGCCCCGCCTGACCGAAAGGAAAAAAAGGCATCAAAGATGGCACAGAGGGGGAGTGGCGAGGGTGGAGGCCTAAGAGTGTTTACCAGAGACCAGGATTGGACGAGGGATGTCTCCTCAGCGTGATCAAGACATTGATAGTGTGATCAGCGCGTGATCAGCTTTTGGACTGGGCCAAAGAGGCATGACCAAGATGACATTTACCCTGATTGGCCCTGCAAGGAGACACTCCTCTCGCTCTGCTCTATATAACTCTTTGTCCCTCGTGTAATAAAGTGTAATAAACGGATGAGTCCTCTGATGCTCAGTCCCCACTGTGTGTTCATTGTGGCGTGACCTTCCTTTTCCTCGGGGAACCCCTTTTTGGGGTAGACGCTCCAGGGAGATCGGGGTAGGGGCCCCTTCGTTGGGAGGACCCCACAGCTGGTGTTTCTGCTCGGTTTCAGCCTCCCTGTTCCCTGGGAAGATCGTGAGTATCTTCTTCCCGAGGCTAAGCGGTCTACAGGGGAAGGTAGACC
>PVLC010009454.1:37442-54105 GCA_004027655.1 Graphiurus murinus
TTTTTTTTTTTTTTTTTTTTTTTTTTTTTTTTGCGGTACTGGAGATTGAATTCAGGGGCATTCTACCTCCGAGCTACACCCCCAGTCCTATTTTTTATTCTTTATTTTGAAACCGAGTCTCACTAAGTTGCGGAGTGCCTCACTAGGTAGCTGAGGCTGGCGGTGAACCAAGATCCTCCAGTCTCAGCCTCCCGAATGCTGGATTACAAGCGAGCGCCACCACACCCGGCACTTTTTTCTTTCGATACCTGGAACTGGGTACAATGCCTTACTTACCGCAGGGAGGTACAAACTGGGAATGCACCCTCTTTGGGTTTTTAATCCCACGATGTCTGCCCTTAAGGCATGTTTTGGGGGCCATAGTTCTTCCTCGGCTGTCAGGGGCGAGGGGGACTTCCCCGGAGGAGGGGGCGTGGTCGGCCTTCCACGTGGAGAAAAAAGCCAAGCTGTCAGTACAAGCCTAGGTCTTAAAGGACTAAAGGACCGGGATTCCCTTGACCCAGGGGGCGCAAAACGGCTAGATAGTGAAAAGAGTAGGGAGCCCCCTAGGGGCCTATATCCTTCCCTGGCCTGGATGGCCTCGGCCAGGCCCCATCAGGGAGGGGCCTCTGCCCCCCCCCCCCAGAGGAGGTGGGGATTCCCAAATCTAAGGCAAGCCCCCTTCAGGGAGGCATGCCCCACAGGGAGGGATCTCCCCCCTTTGCGGGGGGGGGGGGGAATCCCCGCTTCAGGCTTTTCCGGTAAATTAAAGAAGGCAGTTAGTGAGGATGGGCCTAATTCTCGCTGGGCTGAGACTATCTTGCAAGGACTGGCTCACCAACTTGGTGAGAGCTTCAGCAACTTCTTGAGACCCTGTTTCAAAATAAATAATAAAGAAGGGCAAAAGGTCTAGCTTGGAGGTAAATTGCCCCTGAGTTCAAACCCCAGTTCCCCTCCAAAATAATACTAGCTACATTGGAACAACAGGCATAAACCAGGGAACATGTTTCAAAAAAAAAAAATTGGGTATAGAGCCACTCTGAAAATGGAATACCAAAATTTACAAGAAAATTTAACAGGTTACTGAGACTTGACCAGTAGTGAATTCATTGTCATCTGTCTACTGATTACTAAAGTGATATTTGTCTAAATGAATCAATTTCCAAATAATAGGTATCCATTTCATAATACAAGGATGTAATATGGTTTCTGAGAATGTCGATTGCATAGGTATCTTCTGTATCTAAAATTCTGAATGTGTCAGGTTAAAACTGATAATGGTCCATGTTTTATAAGTAAAGTCACTCAAGATTTCTTGTGCCTATGGCATGTCAAACATGTCCAGGGTATTCTTTACAACCCCATGGGATAAGCCATTATTGAACGAGTTCATCAAAACATAAAAAACCAGCTTAATAAACAAAAAGGGGGAGTCTCCCCCCAAGAACAACTCAACATGGCACTAATAACTTTAAATATCCTAAATTTTTACAAAAACGAAGATGTTCCCCGCCTGGTCAAACATTGTCAGCCCTTAATGACAGCTGAACCACAAGAAGTACGGTGGAGGGATCCCCTCACAGGGCAGTGGCAGGGCCCCAAACCACTGCTTACTATTGGAAGAGGATATGGATGTGAATTTCCTCAAAATGAGCCCAAACCCCTTTGGCTGCCGGCAAGAAACATAAAACTAATCCCACCAAGTCAGGGCCATCATGGCCCTGAACCAATGTCTCCCGTTCCTCCACAGGATGAAGATGCTCGTATGGATGGCCCTGAGTGTGGAATTAACGCGGATGAGGGATCCTTGCGGCTCGCTTCCTGGACCTCGTCCTCGGCCACCAAACTCCTCTCCCCTCCGGCCTCGACCCCTATGAGAGAGATGCCATCACTTCAAACTAGACCCCTGGGGAGCCCTCCTAATAGCTAGAGTGGTAGTCAATGACAGGTAAGATCCCCTGAAAGATGGGGACAACCTAAGACAGGCACACTCTCAAAGGAGGGGCCACCCTCATACAAAACAAAAAGGGGGAATTGTGTTCAGTCACCAGCAAAACAGGAAAAAAGAAATTCTGTTCAGAATTCATTGAAATCCTATAATTTGTATATTCATATAGGATCCTACCTTACTCAATATGACCTAATCCTAACTTACTAATTAAACCTGCAGCAACCCTATTTCCAAGTCAAGTCACATGCTGAGGTACTGGGGATTAGGATTTCAAATTTCAATTTACTTTTTTTGTGGGGGTGGTCACAATTAAACCCATCAATACCACTCTTTGAGTTCTCTATTTCTAACACCTGCAGATTCTGAGTACTTAACTCATAACTCAGCCATTTAATTTTGTTGGATTGTACTATTTTATTTAAACATGTATTTGAAGCAAAGAGCAATGTCCCATATCAGCAAAATCTACTTCATTGACTGGAATTTTGTCTTTATGACTTAATTTCAAACAAACAAATGAAAAATATCACCAACTTTAAAAGAAATTAAATAAGAACATAAGAAAGGGAATGAGAATAAAACAAAGTACTATCAAAAAAGAAAAGGTAGAATTTAAAAATCATTGTGGAGTACTAAAAATTAAAAACATAGTTACTGGAAATGCAAAGTGTAATTGAAAAGTGTGATGGTTAATTTTATGTGTCAATTTCATTAGGCTAAGGGATGACCAGGTGGCTGGTAAACATAATTTCTGGGAGTGTCCAGAAGGGTGTTTCCGGAAGAGATTAGTATTTGAATTGATAGGCTGAGTGCATATTATTCCCAATAAGTGAATGGGTATTATCCAATCTGTTGATGACTCTGGTAGAATAAAAAGGCAGGAGAAGAGTAAATTGGATCTCTCTGTTTGTGATGGAATATCTGTCTTCTCCTGCCCCTGGAGAATAGTTCTCCTGGCTCTTGGATTTGGGACTCAGATTGATACTTACACCATAAACTCCCATTGTGGTGCTCAGGCTTTTGAACTTGGGCTGCATTATACCACTGGCTTTCCTGGTTCTCCACCACTGCTCAGCCTCCATAATTGTGTGAGCCAATTCCTATAATTCTATCTGTCTGTCTATCTATCTATCTTCATCATCATCATCATCTACCATCTTTCATTGGTTCTATTATCTGGAGAGCCCTAACTAATACAGTTGGTTAAAGTATATATTAGGCATGGCTGGAGAAAGAATTAGTGAACGGACAGATAGATAGGTCTGAAGGGACAACAATAATGTACCACACAGGAAAAACAGACAACAACAACAACAAAGGAGCAAAAAAAAAAAAAATTTAGAGAATAAAATGAGGAGGCTCTAACATTTATCTGATGAAGAGTTCCAGAAGAGGAGATGGAACAGGTAGTGAGGAATGATGACTGCCATATTTGACAATGGCAAAGAATTTTCCAGAATAGAGAAAGGCAGTGATTTAGAAGTATTCTGAACATGGTTAATTTCTGATTACTTAAGAACTGACATAGTTGGGTCTTGTTTCTTTCCACTCCCCAGGGAAGGAAATTCTAAGACGATCCTTGATTTTATATTAGTATTTCTGGAAAAAGATTTTGTTGTTGAAGAACTTGAAACTACTATCTATGAGAGAAAAAGATTTTTTCTAAGGATTTTCCATGTTTTTCTTCATTTCCATATTATATAACATTTTTTTTTTTTTTTTGCGGTACTGGGGATTGAACTCAGGGGCATTCTACCTCCGAGCTACACCCCCAGCCCTATTTTTTATTCTTTATTTTGAAACCGAGTCTCACTAAGTTGCGGAGTGCCTCATTAGGTAGCTGAGGCTGGCCGCGAACCCGGATCCTCCGGGCTCAGCCTCCCGAATGCTGGGATTACAAGCGTGCGCCACCACGCCCGGCTATAACATTTTAATAATATAAATTATGCTCCTTTACTTATAAGACTATATATTGTCAAAGTTGATTTTAATACATTTGTGAAACAGAGCTGGTTAATACATTAAAACATTTTAAATTAAGCTTCCTCATCAAGAATGTTTAGAAAATGTTTAGACTAAAGCTAGGCCCATACATAGTCAGAGTGTGTTTTTTTAACACATTATATACATTTTTTTTTCTTAAAGTCACATTTTGTCATATTTGGCTACAAAGCACATGGTAGAATCAGTATGGTACCTGTCCAATGGAAATATGAACAGGACCACCCAAAATGGTTCTACTGTGTAGTTTCATTTAATGCAGCTCACGAAGATAAACTCTCCTCACCACAAAAAAAACTTGCTTGTCATTTCTCACTCTTTAAATGATCATTCTAATATCATATCCAGCACCTTTTCCTTTTCTAAACTCTTGTCTACTCTGAAGTGACTTAGAGATTGTGCATTTTGCTTTGGGATTCTTTATCCTTCATCTTTACCACATTTCTAACTATGATATGCAAATTATTAAAACATGTTGAGTCTTTGAGATAAGTTATGTTGGTAAGGTAAGAGTTTTGGATCACTTGTTGAGTTTTGTGATATTTGTATTTTTAATGTATTTGATATTTTTCTATGTGTTTTAACCTTTAGAGATTTTCTTTTAGCACGTAATTGAGAACTGACTTAATTCTCCAGAACAGTTAACTTAATATTTATTCAGTTTTATTTTCTAGCCTGTTTATCAGACAGTGTATTTGTAAAACATTTTTAAATCCAGGAATCCTAGCCTTTCTTGACACTAACCCAAGACATAGACCTCAGCTTCAAAAAAGGCATAGATTATTTCCAGATCTTCTCAATAGGTGGGAGACACATTAATAGCAAAATGTTTCTTGCATAAGCAGAATATCAAGACATAAGCAATCATAATAAATTCTATTTCCAATTATTCACAATCTATTCATTTTAAGGGGTAATAACATAAATAGGACACACTATTCTTATATACTTTGGTATAAAGTATGGTTGAGGGGAAACTTTAAGTGCCTATTATCATTTATTTTAATACATTTCTGTATCACATAATTTTTTGATTTGTTTCTTAGGCTCAGCACTATTGAAATTTTGAACCAGATAATTCTTTGATATGGGAGCTTTTGTTGTCAGTTTAGCAGTGTCCCTGACTGCTGTCCACTAGATGCCAATAGTACTCTCCCCAGTTGTGACAATCAAATGTCTCCAGATGTTGCCAGATGTGTCCCGTGGGGCAAAAACCATCCCTGGTTGAGAACCACTGGCTTACTAAATCATTCCGCTCTTGGGCAAATCTAGTCTTTCCTTTTAGTCCCCAGTTTTCTTTTGTACTTAAGGTTTATCTGTCAATTATACTTTATTCTGCATCTGAATTATTTATTTAGGTTTCTGTCTTAGTCTGTTTTCTGTTGCTAATAACACAGTGTCATAGACTGGGTAAGTTATAAGAAAGGTTTATTTTGGCTCACAGTTGTGGTCCAAGTTTGAGGGGCCATATTTGGTGTTGGCGTTTTAGAGACCTGAGGCACTGCATGACACAGGCTGTGAGCGGCCTAGCCAAACTGACTTTCAGAGCAGACCTGCACTGCAGATAAACCATTAAGCCTTTGACCCATTAATTACATAAATGAATTAATCCATTCATGAGGGCAGAGCTCTGATCACTTCTTAAAGGTTTCCCCCTCTTAATATCTCATTGTGAGGATTAAATTTCAACATGTGTTTCAGAGGGGGCAAACCATATTTGAACCACAGCATTTTCTAAGCGAACACTTTTTGTCTTTCCATTTTAAATTTCATTTTGTGGGAACTTTATCAATTTTATCGAAGTCATTTGAAATTCATTCCATCTTTGCAAAACCCAAGCAATCACAATATGCACACACATCAACTGCATATTTTTTTAATATTTTTATTGTGAGCACTAGTAAAGATAAGAAATGTGTTATGTTCCAGGGTTAATCCTTGTCAAAAACAGCTTGGCATGGAAAGTTTCTCCAAGTTGATAATATATTACTGGTAATTTCCCTTTGAATATAACATCTATATCAGTCATCCACTTCATTAATATTCATGTGGTCCCAAATCTGCTTTCTAAATGCTCTTAATACTGTGTTGTGAGACCATCAAAGAACCCTATGAAAAGCGGGAGAGATTTTTCCTCTGCTTGCCCTTATCTCTTTGTAGAAGCAAATTAGTTAGCTCTCTTAAAGTTTCTTCTTTACATTTACACCAGTTGCTTGCTAATAATGGAATGGGATCATTCTTGAATTACAGAGGAGGGCACTGTATAAACTATGCTATTCTGTCAAAGTGGGGTATGCTGAGAAAGGCCAGGGTCTGTCAATAATGCCCTTTTTATAGCTCATGGATGGTCTGAAGTGGTACTTCTCTTATAAAAACTTTATAATTGAATATAAATAGGCATTCTTGGCTTTTCTCCTGCATTTCTTCCATCTCTCTCCTTCTTTATTTATTTATCCATTTATTTATGAATTTGACTAAAAGTTATTGATCATGTAGTACATGTCAGACATTGAGAGTACAGTGATTGAAAAAAAAAATGGGGTCCTCATCTTCAAGTGGCAGGAGGACTCATTTGTGGTTGTGGTGGAAAAGAAGAAGCAAACATATTTATAATACGAGGTACCAGCTGTAGGGATAAAATGGAGCACACCATAGGATAGGGATGTCTAGCAGGGGTGAAAGAATGGCGTCTAAATTCACAATGTGAAATTACTCTAGGGGAAAAGTGGAAAGGTATTCCAGGTAAGTGGAGGAAGCTCTGATGGAAAAGCTCAAATGGACCAGTCTGGGAAGAAAGTTCTCCTTTTTGATCAGAACTAATTTGAGGTGGAGACAAGATGATTCACTGCTCCTGAAGCCTAGGAGAGTGTATAGTGTCCCCGCTGGATAGGAAAATGTAGAGACAGTTACTTGTTTACAAAAAATACATTTATGAGGCTTATTTTTTTTCCAGATGGGTCCCAGCAGTAGTTACTTCAAATAGACTAGAAGACTACAGAAGATTTCCACGAATATAGTTAGCATTCACTAACTATATAAATAGTGAGCTAATAAATGGCTCATGACTATGCCTTCCCCCCAAATCTCAATTGGTAATGGGAATATCTAAACATTGCCCCATCGTTTTGAATGATAGTTTTTTAGTGGAATATCATAGCAAGAAAGCTGCTGCCTCATATAATGACTTTACTTCCAAGTTAGTAATAATTTGTTTTTATATTTTCTATGCTTTCAAATGCAACATTGTGCTATTTTATACCAGTATTTAAAAGTAAGTTGTACCAGTAAAAAAAGAAGGTAGCCTCTATTCAACAGCTGTTTAACTCCCAAGAAAATTAGTACTCTTTCCCAGTTATTTGCAATAGTTATCATTTACTTTATTCTCAGGTCTTTTATATTTTATAATTTCTTATTTTTTAATCCAGTACTTCTTTTCCTCTGGCTTCAGAATGCTTGGTTTCATCCCACCGTCTTACCTATACTGGACTCGAATTTGTTTTCTGATCTAAGAGGTTAGATCATAGCAATTAAATAACTTTCATGTTCTGCAAAGCCTCATGTGCAGATGGGCAGAAGTGTTTTTGTACCAGTTTATTATAAGTTGAGAGTAAAGACTAATCTTGCTCATTTTTATTTAGTAATTACAATAAATTAATCCAAGGCATTGATCACTACCTTAAACATAGACAGCAATTATTATCTACTTTGCAAATAATAGAAGGGATTAGAAATAAGTACTAGAGCTGGGCATGGTGGTACATACCTGTAATCTCAGTACTTGGGAGGCTGAAACAGGATTGCAGGTTTGAGGATAGCCTCAGCAACTTAGCGAGAACCTCAGTAACTTAGTGAGACCCTGTTTCAAAATAAAAGATAAAAAAGGGCTGGGGCTCTAGCTGGGAGGTAGAAAGCCCCTGGGTTCAATCTCCAGTATATAGTGCCTTCTCTTTCTTTCCCTATCTTCTCTCTCCTTTCCTCCTCCTCCTCCTCCTCCTTCTTCTTCTTTTCTTTCTCTCTCTCTCTCTGTCTCTCTGTCTCTCTCTCTCTCTCTCTCTCTCTCTCTCTCTCTCTCTCTCTCTCTCTCTCATAAACACACCCACTCCAAAGATTCTGGAGTCAGACTGTCTCATTTGTAATCCTAGCTCTATCACTGAGTTAAAATGCGTGCGTGTGTGTGTGTGTGTGTGTGTGTGTGTGTGTGTGTGTGTGCGCCCATGCATGCACTTATCAATTGAAATGGAAATCTTCTTTTCTAGCTGTAAGGTAACATCCCTTATTTTCACCTAGTATGTAGTATGGAAGCATTTTGTGTATTGCTTATGACTAAATGCTAGAGTATTAGATTAGAAGATCAATTTCAAATGCTGATACCATAATCAGATTGCCACGGCAGATTACACACATATTCTTCTTTGAAGAATTTGCTGTTAAAGAGACCTTTATACTCCATGGCTTAGGATAATCTGTCACAACCCTGGCACTCTGTCCTCACTGAGCAGATAGCAGCCCTTCATCATGGAGAAAAAGGAAGACAGAGAGTTCCTTTCTCAGGGTCTGTGTGGACAGTGATTATGGGAACAGCAAAACCTCGAACATGTGAGCCTAATGAAGGCTTTGATACTTGTTTAGTTGTTTGAACATTGTAAACCCAATTCCTTTGGCAAGTGGGATTCTGCCTCTGAGGTTGTGGAGTATTTTGTTTTCATCTGATGTCTGTGATGGTGTGTGTGTGTGTGTGTGTGTGTGTGTATGTGTGTGTGTGTGTGTGTGTGTGTGTGTGTGTGTGTGTGTGTGTGTATGTGTGTGTGTGTGTGTGTGTGTGTGTGTGTGTGTGGTGTGGTACCGAACCCAGGGGCATTCTACCTCTGAGTCACACCTCCAGTTCTATTGTATTTTTTTATTTGGAAACAAGGTCTCACTCAATTGCTGAGAGCCTTGCTAAGTTGCTGAAGCTGGCTTTGAACTTGCGATTCTCCTGTCTAAGGCTTCTGCTTGAACACACGGCCTCTGCTCTGCTCTTACCACCACTGGGCCAAGGCTTGGGAGCCGTTCATTTTCCCCCAAGTTCAGATCTTCTGGCTCATTGTCAGTCAGATCATGCCAGAGCTGCTAGCCAACAAAAGCATATAGGGAAAATAAATTTTTCATAGGAAAAGTACAGGACAGTGATCACTTTCGGGCAGTACTACAGTAAGAACTCTGTTAGACCACCTTTATAAACGTTAAAAACAAAATGCCTTGCCAAATAGCTTTTAAGGTGTATGTGCGTACGTGCATGCATGTGTGTACAAATTAATGCACAAGAGTCTGGATACTTCCACCATATAGTTGGACCTCAATTCAGCTGTACACAGAAAACCATAGAGATTTGTAAGAACTATTTACCCAGGAACCAAGACTGATGTCTGTGCATACTTCCCACACACCCAAGCCAACCATGTTTTCGCTAGCCTGCTCCCAGGTGTGAGTCATTCAGAGATGTGAGGTCAAATTTCAGTAAAACATAGCAGGTGCAGTGGTGGTCCCAGAGAAACACCTCCTTTCTTCTCACAAAGTAACAGGTATTTCACTATTTCCTCCAGCACTTGCACCTTACAGCTTCAAATGTATGCCACATGGAGAGTGTTTCCACAAGACGGTAGAATGGCCGCTATAAACCCTAGAGGCTGGGAATGGAGGTTCGTATCTGCTCTTTGTATTTTCAACCTAATAGTCACAATGCCCTCTTTCATTTTGGCTCCAAAGTTACTCTGAAATGCACATAAAAAGATTAAGAAATGAGGACAAAGGAATCTATAAAACACTGATGTTCTAGATATTTGAATACTTTTTCAAAAAGACACTACTGCCAATATGCATTTGCTAGATACAGTAAATTTGGTCACTCAAAGGCATAGAATGGAGCCAGGCATGGCAGAGCATGCTTGTAATCCCAGTACTTGGGAGGCTGAGACAGGAGGATCGCCAGCCTCAGCAACTTAGTGAGGCTCTCAGAAACTTAACAAGGCCCTGTTTCCAAATAAAATATAAAATAGGGCTAGGGGTGTAGCCCGGAGGTAGAAGGCCCCTGGGTTTGATCCCCAGCACCCCCTCCCTCCACAAAAGACATAGAATGCTATGGAAGAGGAATAGAAGCCACATTTGCCACAAAAATAGTTTCTGATGTTGCTCTAACAGGGACACAACTATTTGTTGGGCTCATGTGTTGAAGATGTAAGAATCAGACACCTGAACTTTCTCAGTGAGATAGTGATAGAGGGCAAAGGAAGCAGTGCCTACCAGTCACTACTTTAAAAAGTAATTGAACTGTACACAAACTTCATACAATGCTTGACCAGTTACAAGAATCCCCTCACCCTTTTCATTTCCGCTAAGCCATGTGTTCTTTTGTTACATCTACATCCCGTCTTTTCCCTAGCAAGGTGGCCATTAGTGTTTGTTTTCACTAGATTTTATCTGCATAAACATTTTGGATTTACAGAATGAGAGCTACACAATGTGTTTTGCTCTGACCCGCCTATCTCCTTAGAAAGGCTCTGTTTATCACATGCTAGTCTCAGAAGATGAACATGATTTAGGGATTGCTGTTGTGTTTGTCCTGGGAGGTACATGTTGGAATGAAAAAATTCCACACAAAGAGATTAGGCACCAGTTGAGTCCTGAATTTGCAATACTCTGTTTTCTTTTATTTATTTCTTTTTAAAGAAAATGTTCTCAGATTTTCCTCTTGCTTTGACCCATGATAGTCTTTTGAGCAACTTGTAATTTTTCAGCTGCCTCCACCCTGTTTTGGATGCTTTTATTTCTCAACTCTTGTGGCCACTTAGTTTTTTGCTGGTCGTTCAAGAAGTATCAGATAGCAGCAAAGTTACTTACTCGATATATATAATTATGGATGCCTGCATAAAACATATGTAGACATACTCACACATAAATAAAACCTCTAAATTGATTATAAGTGTCTGGAAGGTAATCTATAGTTGGTCTACTGCAGATAAACTTGTTTTGGTAATTTCTTTCTTTACCAAGAAGAATCTAAAAAAATTTCTGCAGTAGATGAAACTTGATAATCTTTGCTTAAAAGTATTCTGGGCTATAAAAACATTGTCAACTCTTTCTGAACTGTACCTAGTCTCTATTTCTAATCAGGATTTACAGACATTAGAGTTCAGCACCTCTAGTTTATATGACAATATCTAAATTAGAAACAAGAATGCAGACCAAGGACCCAGTGTTCTCTCTCATATGTGGGAGCTGGAGAGAAAATGGCAATGGAAGGGACTTTAGATAACGGATGAGAGTGACCAGTAGAATAGTAGAAAGGAATGGGGGGAACACAGTGGGGAGGGGAAAAGGATGAACTGATGAAGGAAAAAGTGCAAATTCAGCTGTGTCCGTGTCTGAAGGTGTCTCTCCTGACCTCACTGTTGTGTATGGGGGAAGGTGGGTATGGGGTGGGACCTGAAGGAGTCGCACCAAGGGGACCTGTGATTTGTTTGTTTGGCTTTGAACCTCACTATGATGTATAATTACAGCGCACTGATAAAAATATTTTTAAAAAATCAAAAAAACGAATGCACATTAAAGTTGAATTCCACAGTACAAATTTAGACCTTGCATCTGAGTTGTTACTACTGACTTTGAACTTGATCTGAAATCCAGAGATGTAAATTTTTTTATTATTAAAAGATGAGGGGAATCATAAATTTATCATTTGAACCATATTTTCAGTGGCTCAGATAAATTGGTGTTTAAAAGAATTTTATGGTGGATCCTTTTTCTCTCCCTTGGAAAGAATTATTCTGGAATCCATTTGGAGTATAAATCCAGACCCTCTTGGATTATTGGCTTAAGTAACTGTCTTCACTCAGCCAGGCTGGATAACAAAATACTTCAGCCCAGGTGGTTTGACAACTAGAGACACCCACTGCTCACGGTTCTGGGGTTGAAAAGTCTGGCAGATTTCATGTTTGGGGAGGGCTTGCTCTTTGCCTCTGAGGTGGCACCTTCTTGCTGTGTCCTCGAGTGGCAGATGGAAGCAGGAGAGCTTGCTTGAGCTTCTTTTATGCACCGGTCCCATTCATAAGGGTGGAGCCCTTAAGACTCAACCATCTCCCAACACCCCTGCTTCTTAATACTGTCACATTGGTTATTGGACGCCCAAATGAGTGTTTTGTGGAGACCTCAACATTCAGAACACAGTGGCCATATACACCTTTTGTGCAGCTTCCTTGTCTCCTGGCTAATAATATCCATATCTTGAGTTCCATGTTATTACTCATTCTAAATGCAATACTCCAGACATTACCTCTAAATTTTTTTCACTGAAGTACCATTCAAGATAGAAACTATGAGCGTGCACTTGTCTGCCTCAGGGAAGTCTGGGCCTGAGCTCAAATTAGACCAAATCCCACTCAGACTTTGGGAATGCTTTACTTTAAATATGAATGCCAAAGTTTTGTGACCCATTTATCAATCCATAGATGCCTAGACTGGTTTCATAATTTGGCTATTGTAAATTGTGCTGCTATGAACATGGATATGCTATGAATGTATACAAAGCTACCAATTCCAGTATTAAAGATGTGCATGGAGAGGGGAAGGGGCTTGGAGGGAACTCATGGGAACGGCACCAAGAACTGCATACATGCCTCTGTCTGACACTCTGTACCCCAATATGATGTAAAATTTACAATGCACCAAATAAAAATATTAATGCAACAATTTCATAGTGATTCATAATTATCCCTTGCTCATTTTAACTTAAAATGTTTTCAATTACTTATCACGTGTAAAACTGGTGACACGTTCATTTTGTTCCACTCCAGTGTATCCACATGGCCCAAGTGCAGCAAGCAATTTTCATATTCTTTATCCACTCATTCTTAAGCATATTTAGCAAGCATTTTTTGAGAGTCCTCTGGCCAGCACTGTGTAAGGTGCTAGGCATAAAAAAGGCATGCCATTCTCAGCATAGTGGCACATGCCTGTAATCCCAGTACTTGAGAGGCTGAGATAGGAGGATCTCATGTTTGAGGTCAGCCTCAGCAACTTAGTGAAACCCAGTTTTACAATAAAATAAAAAAATAGGGCTGGAGGTGTAGCGCAGAGGTAGAATACCCCTGGGTTCAATCCCTACTACTACTACTACTACTACTACTACTATAATGATAGTAATAATAAGGTATGGTAGTTTTTAACTAATAATCTAGTATGGAGAGGATCAACATGTAATAAATGAAGTAAATCAGTGCCTTGATTGAGTTGTGTGCAGAGTGCAAAGGGCAAAGAATATCCAGAAAACTTCATAGAGGAGGCTGCATCTGTGTTGAATACCCTGGAAACTGAACTTCTTGTTGTGTTCTTGCATGGTGGGAAGAGGAACTGAGAGCTTTTGGGGGCACCCATTATGAGGGCATGAATCTTGATCACGAGAGCTCCACTGACATGATCTAATAGACTCCCAAAGACCTCAGCTCCTAACATTATCACTTGGAGGGGGATTAGGATTTCAGCATATGAATTTTGAGGGGAAATATTCAGCTCACTGCAACCTTTATCTTCCAAGATGGTTTGTTATACTAATGTCCTTGAAGAGATCATCTGAGATGTGTGGTAGTAATTCTGTGGAGAATTATCTCTCAACAATAATTCCAATTCCCACCTGCAAATTGGGATTTGATAATTTCTGGAGGCAAAATGAATGTTACTCTTTGGATATTAAACCTGACATTTTATTGTAGATACATGCAATAGAAAGCTGGCTACATGTCCTCAGAACTCCAGGGATGTGCTTAAATCAAGAAATGAATTGGATTTTCATCATATGGGTAGCATAAAGCCATAGGATATGATGAAGTTACCCAGAGGGCGTATCAATGAAAGAGGTCCATGGACTGAAGGAACCTTGGGAATTAGCAGTGTTTACATGACTACGGAAACAGGAGCAACAGAAGGAGTTTAAGAAGGAATAGTCAGAGGGGAGAAAGAGAATTAGGAGAGAGGTACATCTGAGAATTCCAGAGAAGGAAACGTTTCAAGAAGGAAGTTGGCAGTACTGTCAAATGCAGCAATGAGGTCAAAGAAAACGAAAGTTGAAGAGCTCACTGGCTTTAGCAGACTAGAGATGAGCTTCCCTGGGTGTTTCAGTGGGGCGGGATGTGGACGATTTGAGGGCAGCAGTATGGAATGTGAGTGGGAGCTAACATAGAGGGAGCAAGCATGCTGAAGGAAAAGAGGAAGTAGTACAGACTTTACAGACTTTTTTTTTTTTTTTAAAGATGGAAGGTAATTGTGAGCATTTATGCATAAGGGAAAAAGAAGCAGTAGAGAAGCTAAAAATGTAGAAAAGGAAAAATTACTATTATTATTGTTATTATTTTGCTACTGAGGATTGAACCTAGGGGCATTTTACCTCCAAGATACACCTGCAGCCTTATTTATTTATTTATTTTTTAAATTTTGAAACTGGATCTCACTAAGTTTCTGAATGTCTCATTAAGTTGCTGAAGCTGATCTCAAACCTGTGATCTTCCTGTTTCAGCCTCCCAAGTACTGGGATTACAGGTGTGTGCCAGCACACCTGGAAAGGAAGAACTAATTGACAGAGCAAGCTCTTCCTCTGGCAGGGAAGGGATATTAGTTTCCTGTGGTTGCCCTAACAGATTACCAAAAAATTGGTGACTTAAAACAACAGAAATGTATTCTTTCATAGTTCTGGAGAACAGCTTTCTGAAATCAAGGTATCAGCAAGGACAGACTCCTCGAAAGCTTGGCTGATGAGGGAGACTCCCTCCTTTCCTCTTCCAGCTTTGGCTCATTGCTGGTATTTTTTGATTTATGGTACTATCATCCCAAACTTTGCTTCTATCTTTACATCGTTGACTCCTCTGTATGTTTGTGCCCTCTCCTCTTCCACATGTTTCAAATTTCCCTCTGTTTTTCTCTTTATAAGGACACTTACTGAGGTTAGGGCCTACCCAAATAGCCCAGAATGATCTCATCTCAAGATTCTTAATTATATTTGCAAAGATCCTTTTCCAAATAAAATGACATTCTTGGTGTGTTATATTTTGTTGCTATGTCAAAAACACCTGATAAAAACACCTTAAAGGAAGAAAGATTTGTTTGGGTTCCTAGCGTCAGGGTTCAGTCCATGTCTGGCTGGTTCCAAGGCGAAAATATGATGATGGCAGGCCGTGACAGAGGGAAGGTGCTCAGGACATGGCTGCAGGGAAGCAGAGAGATAGGAAATGGCCAGGAAGAAGATAACTCCTATCAGGGCATACCCACTGTAACCTACTTCCTCTGACTAAGTCTCACTTCCCCATAGTTCATACAGCAACCAGTGGATTAATCCACCGATGTGGTCAGAGCCCTCACAATTCAGTCACTGCCTAAATTCCCAACTCTGAACCTTGATGCGCTGGGGAACATGTTTTCAATGGATGAGGCTTTAGGGGACATTTAATATCCAAACCATGACACAGGTCTCGGGTAGATGTGGAGACGCCCTTTTCTGGACTGCCATCAACCCACAACAGAAGGGATCAAGATTAGAGGTAAAGGGATGAATCCGGAACTGGAGAAGAGAGATGAGGAAAGGAGAGTGAAATGGAGTGTGTAAAAATTGATTGGAGTTGGAGGATCAGAAGTCACAAGATTTCCCACCTGGGTGCTTCTATTTCTCTATGAAGCAGGAGGCAAGGTCATCTGTCGAGAGGAAAGGAAGAGGAGATAGGACTGAATGCAGGAGAAAAATAATGTTAGGGACTCTATATTGATTAGACCTTATATGTGTAGACTTTTCCAGACTTTTATACATCTTTGGTTGTGTTTTTCTTCACTAGTGTGCAATAAAACAAAACAACCATAATCACAAACAAAACAAAGTAAAACAATTGCCATAAAGATGAAGCAGCAGCCTGCTAACTTAGTCTAGACGAGCCCAGCACTCTCTCATCGTGAAACTCAGGGAAACAGGAGGCTGACTAATGCACAGCAGAATTGATGTGGGAGAGAAGGGAATGAAAGCCTCCAGTCATTGGGAGCTCCAGGGGGAGCAGGGCAAATTGAGCTGAATTTTCTTTGGCTTCTGATCTAAAGTTTCTCTAGAAAAGGCTTTTCGAGGAAGTGAGAGAAATGCCAAGAAGGGGAATATGCTACGTGTGCGGTAGATAAGCCTCTGAACATACTGTACTTGTCCAAATGGCCAACCCATAGGCGCAGATCGCAGTCTGTAACTGTAGCCTTATTATCACTTGAAAAGTTAACATAGGGTATTTACTTATTTACTGAGCACCAGTCATGTGTTGGACTCCATGTCTTCCCAGGTCTGTATTTGGTAGAAATAGTGCCAGTATGTATCTCAATGACTCTAAGTCAATTCTTTTTTTTTTTTGCAGGGGGGGGCGGTACTGGAGATTGAACCCCAGGGCATTCTACTTCTGAGCTACACCCCTAGTCCTATTTTTTATTCTTTATTTTGAAACAGGGTCTCACTAAATTGTGTAGGGCCTCACTAAGTAACTGAGGCTGGCCGAGAACCCAGATCCTCTGGTCTCAGCCTCCCGAGTACTGGGATTACAAGCGTGCGCCACCACGCCCGGCCTAAGTAAATTCTTACCTCTACTTTTCCCACTATGTACCACCAAACCCGTATAGAAAAGTTCAGACTGTCGGGAGGCTGAGACCGGAGGATCCGGGTTCGCGGCCAGCCTCAGCTACCTAGTG
>PVLC010009455.1:5468-54100 GCA_004027655.1 Graphiurus murinus
CGCTTGTAATCCCAGCATTCGGGAGGCTGAGACTGGAGGATCCGGGTTCGCGGCCAGCCTCAGCTACCTAGTGAGGCACTCTGCAACTTGGTGAGACTCAGTTTCAAATAAAAGAATAAAAAATAGGGCTGGGGGTATAGCTCGGAGGTAGAATGCCCCTGAGTTCAATCCCCAGTACCGCAAAAAAAAAAAAAAAAAAGACACCTTGCCTTCTGCTAGAAGACCCTCTGCTGCCCAGAGACCTGGCCCTGTTGCTTCCTCCCCTGGCCTCACCCCAAGCCCCTGGCTGGGTTGTCCTGTCTGGAACAATGACCAAGATGGAGCCCTGTAACTGGGGGCTGCTCAGAGGCCAGCAGAGCTCTGTCCCCGGCTTCTCCCTCCAGCTCTGGGCAGCGCCCTCCAGCTGCAGGCAACCCGCTCTCCCGGCTGCCTGCCGGCTCCCGCCCTGTCACCCTGGCTGTCAAGTAGGTTTTAGGGACGCCGTGGCAGGTGATGGCTTCCTGCCTGGGAACAGCACCTCTCAGCAAACTGACAGGTAATTGGCCCTTAAATCCCCCGTGAGACACGGGGAGGATGAGGAAAAATTACGGCTGTGGAACTGAGTCTTAAAAATTATATCACCTTTGCTGACAGCGTAATTACTCCTTTTTCCCGAGATTTAGTGTGGCTCTCCAATTCCGAAACAGCTGAGGGATGTTTTAAGGGTTCTTCCTTCTCTGTTCTTCCTTCTTTCCCCTTAGCCTGCGGAGGGGAGGTTCCTGGTGTTCACCAGCTTTCCCGGCTGGCTTCTCCTGGGAAACACGATGTCCCTGGGGGTGGCTACAGGAAGGGCCACCCATCATGGGGAGACCCCGGGAAGGTGCCTTGAGCCAGGGCTTGTGATGTCCAGGCTGCCCCAGGCCATGTCCACCTGTTTGAATGTGCAGAGAGGTCTCTGGATCTTCCCTGGGAATGTGCCATTACCCGCCACACACACACACATGCACATACATGCACACATGATGCACAGCCCGTTTAGCCCTCTGTAACCGCCACCTGCAGGCAGCTGACCTCTGGCAAGGTGCAGGCTGCAAGCCCCGAGGGCTACTCCTCATCTTCCGGAAGGCAACCAAAGAGCCCTGGACACACAGGAGACTCCCCAGACCAGAGGCCTGTGCCAGAGTCTCTCCACGGGTACCTGCTCATAACACAGCCTTCGTTCGTTTTTCTTCCTTCTTTTCTCAGTCTGTTCACTCTCACAGGCACCTTGGGAGTGTCCGCCCAATAAACCATCTGCGAGGACAGGCCACATCAAGGGTTGGCCAGGCCAGGGTCGGTGGGAAGAGATGCTTGTTTGGTGTCTCTGGAGCGAAGATGGTTTGGGGTGCCCCTAGGTCTACTGTCGCAACATCCCCAAGAGACAGGGCCCCTGCTCTTCCATGTAAGGAAAGGGGGTGAGGGGCCCGAGCTCTAGAAGCCACAAATGTCTTTCTCCCTGTCGCTCTTTCTCTTGCTTCTGGGTCTGTGTGTGACGGTCGCTCTACAGGGGAGGCCGTGTGACCTCCTAACCTTTTCTAAGCTCTGACATGGGGTTTGGGGGTCCTGGGGATGGAAGGACCCATCCTGGTCTGGAATTCAGTGGAATCAGGAATCAGAATTCTGGAGTTTTTCTCTAAATGGTTGTCAGGACAGTGATCTGAGACTCGGAGACAGAGGTAGGGGTAGAGTACCCTGGGCTTGTGCCAGCAAGGGGTCAGATCTCTGCTGCTATTGAAAAGACTGCAGAGCCAGGCACACATGCCTGTAATCCTAGCCCTTGGGAGGTTGAAATAGGAGGACTGAAAGTTTGAGGCCAGGCTTGGAGACTTAGCAAGAGCCTCAGCCACTTAGTGAGACCCTGTTTGAAAATTTAAAAAAAGGGGGACTGGAGCCGGGTGTGGTGGCGCATGCTTGTAATCCCAGCATTTGGGAGGCTGAGACCAGAGGATTCGGGTTCGTGGCCAACCTCAGCTACCTAGTGAGGCACTCTGCAACTTAGTGAGACCCTGTTTCAAAATAAAGAATAAAAAATAGGGCTGGGAGCTGGGTGTGGTGGCGCACGCTTGTAATCCCAGCATTCGGGAGGCTGAGACCGCAGGATCCGGGTTCGAGGCCAGCCTCAGCTACCTAGTGAGGCACTCCACAACCTAGTGAGACTCGGTTTCAAAATAAAGAATAAAAAATAGGGCTGGGGGTATAGCTCGGAGGTAGAACCCCCTGAGTTCAATCCCCAGTACCGCAAAAAAAAAAAAAAAAAAATAGGGCTGGGGGTGTAGCTCGGAGGTAGAATGCCCCTGAGTTCAATCTTCAGTATCGAAAAAAAAAAAAATAATAATCTGTTTCTTGGAGATAGAATGACCTAGGTTCAACCCCCAAGAGGGAGGGAGGGAGGGAGAAAGGAAGGGAGGGAAGGAAGGAGAGAAAAGAAAGGAGGAAGGGAGGGAGGAAGGAAGGAAGGACGGAAGGAAGGAAGGAAGGAAGGAAAGAGAAAAAGAGGGAGGAAGGGAGGAAGGAAAAAAGGAAGGAAGGAGAAAGAAAGGAGGGAAGGAAGGAGGAAAAAAGGAAGGAAGGAAGAACAGAAGGATAGGAAGAAAGAAAGAGAGAAAAAGAAAGAAAAGAACAGACCACAGAAAGAAGGTCGCCCAGCAAGCCCGTGGCCAGGGGCCAGCCGAGGGAGCCCAGCCTGGGCCTGGGCCAGTGGACTCAAGCCAGTCCACGACAGTATTTTGGGGAACTCTGAAGAGCCAGGCTTCACACTTGACTTCTGCCAGATTCCTCTGTTTATAGTCACTTCTGCGAGGGCAGAGGCAGGATCTGGACGGGGTGTCAGCCTGCCGAGGCAGCCAGGACTGTGCCTGAGCCGCCAGACAGGATCCTCCGCAGACAGCCTCCTCTTGGAATCTCCGACAAGGCCCTGGGGGGCTCTGGAGGTGCAAGCAGGACCCCGCCCCCCACTGTCAGCCCCGCTGGTACTTGGGTGCATCCAGTCACCTCCCCCTCCCCACCCAATCATGCGCCCTCGTTGGTACAGAAACCGCTTGTCTTCTGCAGAGGAACACCTAACATTTATTAAGTACCTACTGTTTTCCCAGCGCTAATTTACATGTATCAACTTACTCATTCTCAAATCACTCCTAGGAGGAGGGTGTTTTCATTATTCCTGCTTTACAGAGGAAGAAATCGAGGGACAGAGAGATTCTTTGACTTGTCAATGTCACACAGCTTCTCTGTTGCAGAGGCAGGATTTGAACTCGGGCCATCTGGATCCTAAACACAATTCAGGACCTCACCTTGGGAAGTGGCCCCACGCCCCGTGGCTCTCTGCTTAGATCTTGATTGTTTTCTCCTGGTGGGGGGGGGAGGTGTGACCCTTAATTTTATGTGGCAACTTGAGAGGGCCACAGGGTGCCCAGACGGACATGCAACCAAACATTATTGGGGGGGGGGCGCATGTGGGTGTTCCTGGATGCGACTGACATTGGATACAGCAGATTGTCCTCCCCCTGGTGGGTGGGCCTCATCCAACCAGTTGAAGAAATGAACAGCACAAAAGACTGAGTAGGAGGGAACGCCTCCTGCCTGGCTGCTGGAGCGGGCGTGCTCGTCTTTTCCAGCTTTTGGATGTGGACTGAGCTGTGGGCTCTTCCTGCGTCACGAGCAGCAGGCTGGGTCGGGGGAGCAGGTGCACCGTGCGCTCTCGGGCCTTCCCAGTGCTGCTGTAACTGCACCTCTGGCTCAGCCAGGGCTCCACTTCCAGCTTGTGGGGCTCAGGATTTCAGCCTCCGTAAGTGCAGGAGCCAGGGCCTTAGAACAAATCTATTTCTGTAAATATACATGCACGGATGCACACGTACACAGGTAAAAATACACATGCATGCACAGCACATCTGCTGGTTCTCTCTCTCTCTGTCTCTCTCTCTCTCTCTCTCTCTCTCTCTCTCTTTCTCTCTCTCTCTCACCCTTACTAATACAGAAGGGTGGTGGCCTTTGATTTCCAAGTGGCAAAGGTCCTATCCTAGCTTCCTGTGGGCATCACCATTGTCCCAGCCAGCACTGGAATGTCACTTGCAGAGGCCTGGCTGGGGAGGATGTGGCAGGAAAGAGCCACAGGGTCTCCCTGGGGGCACGTAACAATCAGCACAGGCAGGGACTGGTAGGAGCGGGCCCTGAACATTAACACCTGGGGACATAGCCTTGGGTCTGTCCCCGCTCCAGTGACAGCAATAGAGCGCAGAGGCAGGGGACGCTCAGGCCATCAGAAGCCAGGCCCCTGCCCAGGTTTGGAAGACGGCCCCAGTATAACATTTTAACTCTCTTTGGAACTGTCTTTGCCAGCCTGCTTTGCGTGTGACCGGGTGTGTCAACCAGATGTGCCCTCTTGGACTTTTCTTTTGGAACTGACTGCTCAGGAGTGAGTTGAGTGGAGCGCCTGGGGTCCTGGTGGCAGCAGTCACCTTCCAGCATTCCTGCAGTGGCTGCAGCAGGATCCCATCTGCAGGGTCCAGGACCCGAGGCCCCTGGTGCGCCATGAAGGTGGTGCAAAGTCCTCGCCGGACCAGACCAGCGTGACTTTGGCTGTGGTTCTTGTCACAAAGCCAAGACCTTCCAGAGATTCTGCAACCACTAAATATCCTTTCGCTAATTTTTTTTTTAAGTTGCTTAAATCAGAGCCAGGCATGGTGGCACACACTTGTAATCCCAGTACTTGGGAGGCTGAGACAGGAGCATCATACATTTGTGGCCAGCCTCAGCTACTTAGTGAGGCCCTTGGCAACTTAGTGAGACCCTGTTTCAAAAATAAAGAATAGGAGCCGGGCGTGGTGGCGCACACTTGTAATCCCAGCATTTGGGAGCCTGAGACCGGAGGATCCGGGTTCATGGCCAGCCTCAGCTACCTAGTGAGGCACTCCGCAACTTAGTGAGACCCTGTTTCAAAATAAAGAATAAAAAATAGGGCTGGGGGCATAGCCTGGAGGTAGAATGTCCTTGAGTTCAATCCCCAGTACTAAAAAAAAAAAAAAAGGGCCAGGAGGTGTAGCTCGGAGGTAGAAGAATGCCCCTTGGTTCAATCTTCAGTGCTACAAAAAAAATACATATACATACATACATACATACACACATACACACATACACACGTACACACATACACACATATACACATACATACATACATCAGCCAGAATCACTTCCTGTTGCTTCCATCTAGGATCCTGGCTAAGCCAACCATCTCTGAACCTTGGGCCTTGAGACAGGAGTTGATTTGCTAATGCAAAACCGGGGCTCAGAGAGGTTGAGTAATACTTCCCAGGTCTCAGAGCTTTGGCTGGAGCTCGGATTCTAACCCAAGCGACTTCAAAGATGATGTATTCTCAGCCACCACGATCCCTCGTTCTGCCTGGCTTCTTTCCCTGCTGCCTTAATTATACCCGTAAGCAAGAGAGAAGAAGAAGAAAAAAAACCCACTAGACAGGGATGGGCCTAGGAGCCAAATTGGTTCTGAGCTGGATGCTTTTCTCCAAGTCTTCAATGAGGTGTCGGCAGCTCTTTAACTCCAACTGCGGCGAGAACGCAGCCCTAATATATATTCACAAGCCGGAGATGAAAAGCTACACAATGCCCAGCCATTAATCCGAACGCGGGCCTTCTGCGCGGCATGTGACGCTCTGCCTGATACACAGGCATATTAGTACTGGGGAGCTGGGAGTTCGCCCCCAATCCAGGGCTGGGCCCCCCGCCACATTTTTCTCTCCATTCCCACACCCTGATGGCTACATCAGTATTTGGGGCTGCCTCAGCGCTGCTGGCAGATAAATGATCGCGTTGGCCCTGAGCTGTTGGAAGCACACCCCGAGAGAAGACAGAACTTGAGGAATTTAAGCAAATAGCCCCACTGCGCCCCAAGTACCCAAGGTGGGTGCATCGAAAGCCGCCTTCCTGGCGAGGGTGGGGGGAGAAGGCCATCTTCCTGGCATTGATCTGTGGGGATTTCATTTGCTGGGAGACTGAAGACGAACCTGGAAGGCCTCCCCGCAGTGTCTGGGGAAGTGCTTGGGTCAGTGCGGGGCTCCGTTCTGCAGCCAGTGCGGCCCTGGAAGGGGCGGCGGGGCGGCGGGGCAGCGGGGCAGCGGGTTCTTTGGTCGGCTTCACAGCTCACCGGCACTCCAGGCAGGCAGGGCACTGGGAGGCTGCAGCTGTGCTTCCTGCCCTGCCACAGGCTGAGGTTGGTGCATCTCAAAGCGCTTGGTAGCGAAGCATGGGCTTCCTGACTCAGTTTCCCCTCTGTTCCTCTCCCCTCCGTACTCAGCGCTCCTCACCCACCACAGCACCCAGCCCCTCTTGCTGACCTCTGACCTCCTCATGCCACCAGCTACGACTTATTGTTGCCCTTTCAGATGGAGGGCACCTCACTCTCGGGTGACACAGGTCTGTTCTCAGCAAAGACCTCCACGACGTCCTGTGTGGCCTGGCCTCCTCTCCCCTTTCCGGGTGGTCAAGCAGCACAGGAGGGCTTTGGAATCCGCCCTGAGCATGCATTTAGCCTCTTACTTTGCAGAGGCGAGCCCTGGGTGGGTCGCAGACTCTCTGAGCCTCCCAGTTCTATGTACCCTGCCGTGAATGGTGACACTCAGCTTACAGGGTTATAAAGAGGCTAAATGAGCCGGGCGTGGTGGCGCACGCTTGTAATCCCAGCATTTGGGAGGCTGAGACCAGAGGATCCGGGTTCGAGGCCAGCCTCAGCTACTTAGTGAGGCCCTCCGCAACTTAGGGAGACCCTGTTTCAAAATTAAAAAAAAAAAAAAAAAAAAAAAAAAATAGGGCTGGGGGTATAGCTCGGAGGTAGAATGCCCCTGAGTTCAATCCCCAGTAATGCAAATAAATAAATAAATAAATAAATAAATAAATAAATAAATAAATAAATAAAGAGGCTAAATGGAACCTCTATATTCAAGAGAAACTTTCCTCATGTACAACCACAACTGACCTCTAAAGGGGGGCACTCGTCCCACGGAGGACTTTGGGTTCCGAGTGTCTTGATGGGTCGTGAGGTGGGCCTCGTGTTCAGGTGAATGTCTGGGAAAGCTGGACTTATTTGCTCAATAAAGGAAATGGGCAGCTTTGGAAGGGGGCAAGCAGGAGAGAGGGGGCGAGTAAGAAAAAGAGGCAGCAAGGGGTGGGAAGGCGGGGTGGGAAGGGGGTGCTCCTGGCCATGGAGGGACTGCTGAACGGTGACATTGTCGTGTGAACCCAAGGGCTCGGTGACCAGGAAGTTGCAGAATTTTCCCATTCTCTGCAAAACTCCAAAGGCATCTGCAGTTGAAGGAGGGGGAAGGGATCCTCCTTCTCATTTGGTAGGAATCTAGCAGGGTCTTGGCTGCTGCGTGGTGCTCAGCACAGAATGCATGCGACAGTGGTGTCTTATTAGGCCAGAAATGAAATCGAATCCATGGGAGTAGAATACCACAGCCAGAGGGGTCCCCAAGGACATGCTGCCGTCTCCATTGGGGTGAGAGGGGCACAGGCCAGTTTCTCTAGATTCCCCTGGACCCCAAGGAGCCCTCTGACATCTGGTCATTTGTGAACCCACCCGGCCCCGAGGGACGCCCCTGAAAGTCAGTAGGCAGGTGTCAAGCACAGGCCTGAAGACCCTTCTGGAGAGATCTGAGCTGCCCCTTGAGGCAGTCGTGTCCTCAGAAGACCAACTGCCCCCCCCACCCACCCCAGACCAGAGCCATGTGCACCAGTCCAGCAAGCAGGCGGCACGGGCCTTGGAGCTGAAGCTTGTTACAGCTCCTGCTAATGAGAAGTGGCAATACCAACCGCACAGCCACCACCAAATTAGGAACAGATAAGTCATTAATTAGACTTGTCCAATGACTCATGAAAAGCCGGGCGCTAGTCAGCGAGGCGGCCACCCCGGGGACCTGGAATAACCCTCTCAATGGAGGAAGGCCAGGAGCTCCCCCAAAACCTGCTGCTTAGAGGCCCCCCTCTTACCCCCCACCCCCCACACACCGAGGCTTTTCTGCAGACCCAAGGGCTCTGCAGCCAGATGCTGGGGTGCAAATCCCAGCACGGACCTCCTGGCTACCTTGAGCAGGTTGTAGACAGGCCCCCTCTAGGCCTCAGCTTTCTCGGCTGTAAGATTGGACAGCAAAAGGACACCTGCTGCCTCGGACCGTGGAGAGAGTGAGGTGCATTCATTCCTGAAGCATTTGAAAGAACGCCCAGGTGCAGAGTTAGAAGCAACAGGTATTAAGAGTCGTCCTCACTGGCCTCTTCGAAACCATTGCTGCAGACAAGGCCAGGCTGCTGTCTTTAGCACAGAGAGGGAGGGTTTTGGTGCCTTCTCCTTCTTTTCTTTTCTTTTCTTTCTTCCTTTCCTCCTCCTCCTTTTCCTCCTCTCCTCCTTTTCTTCTTCTTCTTCTTCTTCTTCTTCTTCTTCTTCTTCTTCTTCTTCTTCTTCTTCTTCTCCTCCTCCTCCTCCTCCTCCTCCTCCTCCTCCTCCTCCTCCTTCTCCTCTTTCTCCATCTCTCCTCTCTTTTTTTTCTTGAGGTGCTGGGGATGGAACCCAGGGTCTCACACGTGCTAGGCAAGCACTCTGCCACTGAGCCACACCCTAGCCCTGCTGCTAATCTTTGTGCCACTTCTGACTTGCTGTGGGTGCAGGCTGTGGCCTTAGCTTTCCCTTTCTATATCTTGGTGGCATTAGAACCGCAGCAAGATCTGGGCACAAAAGATCTTCAAGTTCTTTAGGAAGGGCCCAGGGATTGGGAGTCAGTGTCTCATTATTTATCCTTCAGGAAGAAATTCTTGCAACGTAAAATATAGGAGTGAGTTCAACGCACCGTCCAGCCTCTAGGCAGGTGAGGGCATGTCACCTCACCCTTCATGTGAACGTGGTTTTTCTGTCCTTCCCAGATTTTGAAGAACTTCCTTCTGAACCCATCAGCATCCTGGTAGCAAGCAGCAGAAACCTTCACTGAGAGAATGTTCTACAAGGATATTGGTGCACACAGGGTTGATGGGAAGATGAAATGAAAGTTTAGAAAGTAGTGAGCAAGTATGTACCGGAAGCTGCAGAATCTATCTGGCTGTGAAACTTCTGCCACCATGGTCACTGGACACAGCCATTATAAACAAATTCTAACTATCTCTGTCTTTTCTCTACTCAAAGGCAAAACCATAATGTATGATTGGCTGAGCCTGGTCACCTGACTGGACTCTGGCCGTTGGGATTGGTCAAGCTAGATCACCTGATCGGACTCTAGTTGTTGGGATTGGCTACACTGGGTCACCTGACTGAGCCTTGCCTGGCTATTGTGATTGGCCAAGCTGGGTCACCTGACTGGGCCCTGCCTGGCGATTATGATTGGCCAAGCTGAGTCACCTGACTGGGCCCTGCCTGGCTGTTGGATTGGCCAAGCTGGGTCACCTGACTGGGCCCTGTCTGGCTATTGTGATTGGCCAAGCTGGGTCACCTGACTGGGCCCTATCTGACTATTGTGATTTGCCAAGCTGGATCACCTGACTGGGCCCTGCCTGGCTATTGGATTGGCCAATGTGGGGGAGGGAGGAGTTGGAGGAGAAAGAGACCAGACCTGGAACAGGCTCACCTGCCTAGCCCTGGCTCTCAGGATAAGCAGAGGAAGGCCCCTCCCTCAGGCTGAGCAGTGGGTTGAAAGCTGTACCTGCAACCCTGCCCACAATGGGGGCTGCCCCCATGTGCAAAAGCCCGCTGCCCACCTTGAAGCTTCCCTCTCACCTCCTGCCCAGTTCACCTGGTCCAGCCAGGGCAGCGCCATATTAGCAACTTGCCCACGTCCTCCTCTTAGGGCAGATAAATCGGGAGCCTCCCTTGGGGAGGAAGGACGTCGAGGATGGGCTCTATTACAAAGCAATATTCTGAAGGAGAAGAGAGCCATTTGGACGGGAAGATGAAGCTGGAGAATTTGGCTTGTCTCCCTGCATCGGGGGCAAGATTGATTTTGTTCATAAATACTCTCGGTGATCTTGAGCTCCAAAGCAGGCTGCAAATGGCCCCTAATGAGTCCCCTTGACCTTCCCGGTACCCACCAGCCCCACCAGTGCCCCACCCAGACCCTGCCCCTTTCTTCTCTACCTTATCTCCTTCATATATTTAAGGGATGGAGTGACCTTGAGAACAAAGGCCAAAGTCCTTGAACTTTGCAGCGACCTCGGCATCCCCAGACCTTCCCTACCTTTTTCTCTCTCACTCAGACCCATGCTGGGGACCCTTCCCCTGCAGCCAGGTGACTTCCAGGCACCCTCAAAGCCCTGCCTTCCTGGGGTAGCCTTGACACCCCAACTCCTTCCCCACTGCAGCCCAAGTCCCAACACAGCCGACCTGTCCTCTTTGACTGATGAACATAATTGGTACCCAGCCTCCAAGGACCCTCTCCGTGTGGATCTGTAGACAACGGATTTCAAATTGATTTAAAGCCTGTGTCATGCTGGCTTAAAGAGAAGTCCCCACAGAAATTAGCCAGCTTAGCATTTGGGGGATGCTTAGCAAAACAGGGTCATCACAAAGAAGGTGTCCTTTTCTCGTGAGGGCAGAGGGAGACCAGAGGGGCCAAGGAATCGCGGACACCCTTCCCAGCAAAGGCAGAGTAAGGGGCAGGTGTGAATTGCCCGAAGATACGGGGCATCGCAGCCGCTGCCTTTCGGGCCCGTCTCTCCCAAGGTGGGATGGAAGTGGCTTACCTGAGGATTTGCTCATTTGTTGGCTCCAGCTCCATCTGTCAGGCAGATGAGCACACAGCGTGTGTGTGGTCCTCAGTTGCCTGGTTTGCTTTAGCCGGGGCCCAAATGATCTGCCTTTGTCTGATCTCTTCCTCCTCTGACCTCTCTCTCTGCACAACCACCAGGACCATCTTCCCCAACCCAAAGCCAAACAAGTTGCTCTCCCAAAGAAACCCCCATCATGTCATCCCTATTACCTACAAGCTATGGTCATGGCTCTGACTAAGGCAAGAGAGGCTTTCCTCTTCCTTGGGGGTCTTGGGGGTTCCAGCCCATCTCCCACAGTCCCCAGCTCCTGGGTACAACACCTGCACATGCTATTCCCTTTTCTGGGAATACAGAGCTGCTGGCAAATCCACTGCCCTCCTGGAAGCCACTTGGCCACCACCACTTCCGTCCTTTAGGAAAGGGTCACGACACTCTCCTCTGTCCCTCTGGTGTGCACACGTTTGATGGCTGTTGACTTAAATGCAGGTGGTATACTGGAAGTTCCTTGAAAACCAAGGCAGAGGAGAGCAAGGCCCAGCCCTAGCAGTGGTGAACCCCAAGCAGCAAGTGGAAATGAATTGACATAGCCCTGGTCCCCAAATGATCCCCTGTTAATGAGACTCAGGCCCTTCTGCTGCACTTGCTTCCAATGAACTGAGAGCTGTGGTGCTCGGCATACTTGTTGGTTGGTCATCAATGTTAAGTCTGTTGAGTGCTTATTTGGGGTGGGGTCTCTCTTAGGTACTCCGGATACATCACTCTATCCCAGTCTCAAGGTCACTTGGCAGCTTGTTAGAAGTGTACATTCTCCAGACCTGGGGGTGGCCCCCGACACTGTGTTGAAGGATTCCCCCACCCCACCCCCAAATAGATTGCTGTGTGCTGGAACACAAAGCCACCCCATGAGAAATTATTGACCCAGTTTACAGGGGAAGCCACTGAGGCTCTGCTATGTTAAGTAATTCACCTCAGATTCCACGGTGAGACCACATCTTGACTGGAAAGTGTGGCAGAATGGAAAGTCCCCCACACCCAGGAGATATCCTCATCAGTTCGCTAGGACTTGAGATGGTCCCTGATATGGTTTGGATATAGGATGTCCCTCTGGAAAAGCTCATATATTGGCCATGCAAAAATGTGCAGAGGTGAAATAGTAGAGTCATGAGGGTTCTAATCTCATTGGTCGGTAATTCCATCAATGGACTGATTAGTGGATTTGCTAGGTGGCAATTTAGGTAGGGTGTGACTGAAGGAAATAGGTCACTGGGGTGTGGCCTTGGGGATTATATATATGTCCCTCGTCCCTCTCCCTCTGCTTCTGGCAGTGTCCCTCTGCACACCCTGCTGTCACCACCGTTTTCGGACCCTACCCTGTGGACCAGACTCTCTGAAAGCGTGAGTTCCGACAAACCCTTCCTCTTTCAAGTTGTTCTTGTTGGGTATCTTGGTCACAGCAATCGGAGAGCTGACTAAAATAATAACCTTCCTATGGAAAGGGTCTTTGCCAATGTAATTAAGGATTTTGAGATGAGATTACCCTGGAGCATCCAGACAGACCTCACAGGGGGTCATCGCCATCCTTATATAAGAAAAAGGTGGCCGTAGCTTTTGACACCCACTGAGAAGAGAGGAGGGGCAAGTGGCCACTGGGCAGAGATGACATGGGGCAGCTGGAAGAGGCAGAGAGGGCGCCTTCTCTGGAACCTCCAGAGGGAGCAGCCCTGCTGACACTTCGATTTCAGACTCCTGGCCTCTGGAACCGTGCGAGAATTTATTTCTGTTGCTGTAAGCTACCAAGCTTCTAGTAATTTGTTATAGTCGCCCCAGGAAACTAATAGTGAGAGTCCCAAGAGAATGGCGCCGCTTTGGCATCCGGTCAAACTCCAGTGACAAAAAAGCAAGATGTTCCACAGCAATCCTATCTTTTCAGCGCAACAGAAGGGGTCTGCCCATTCCCCCTAGAGAGGTGATTCCCCGAGGGCAGAAAGGGGTTCTTACCGCCTTTTTTTTTTTTTTTTTTTCTAACCCTGGGCTTGTTAAGGGATTGATGGGATATAGCTTTTCATCTCTGTCGCTCAAACCACAGGCAGTGGGCAGGACTTCAATCCCAGCTCCTTTGCAGGGTTAAAGATCTCAGGCAGGAGGAAAATCTCTGTGAAAGTTTCTTTTCTTTTTTTTTTCTTTTTTAGGCCAGAGAAGGTGGTGATTCATTCCCTTTGAGAGATTTCTTTTACATGTTCGACTCTGAAGTGGCCAAATGAACCGAGCTCCTGGCGCACTTGGCATACGGCAATGTGCCTGCAAGGCACCTGGGGAGCTTGTTAAAGGCAGTTCTGACTCGGCCAGCCTGAGCCGGCCCCACCCGGGCCTGAGAGCTTGCATTCCTAACAAGTTCCAGAGGGGATGTGGGGCTGCTGGTCCTTGGTCCAGGCTTGAGCTACAAGGCCAGGGACACTCGGCTCTGGAGGCCATTCTAAAGCTACCTGCTCCCACCCTGTCCCATTAACAGAAGGAAGTGGATGCAAAGCACATTGGTGCATGCCTGTAATCCCAGTATTTGGGAGGCTGAGGCAGGAGGATTGCAGGTTTGAGGCCAGCATGCGGTAACTTAGCAAAACCCTATTTCAAAATGTTTTAATTTTTTTTTTAAGGGACTAGCCGAGTATGGTGGCACATGCTTGTAATCCCAGTACTTGGGAGGCTGAGACAGGTAGGATCCCGGTTTGTGGCCAGCCTCAGCTACTTAGTGAGGCCCTCTGCAACTTAGTGAGACCCTGTTTCAAAATAAAGAATAAAAATAGGGCTGAGGATATAGCTCGGAGGTAGAATGCCCCTGGGTTCAATCTCCAGTACCGCAAACATAAATAAATGAATAAATAAATGAATAAATAAATAAATAAATAAATAAATAAATAAATAAATAAATAAATAAATAAATAAAATAAGGGCTGAGGAAGCCAGTCGTGGTGGCGCAGGCTTGTAATCCCAGTACACGGAAGGCTGAGACAGGAGGATCACTGGTTCATGGTCAGCCTCAGCTACTTAAGGAGGCCCTCTGCAACTTAGTGAGACCCTGTCTCAAAATAAAAAGAATAAAATATAGGGCTGGGGGTGTAGCTCAGAGGTAGAATGCCCCTGGGTTCAATCCCCAGTAGCAAAAATAAATAAATAAGAGGAAAAAAAACTGAGACAGATAAGGAGATGGATTTGCCCAAAGTTCCAGAGCTGGGATTTATGCAATGCTAACCCAGGCACTGACCCCGGCTTGTCGGGGCCAGACAGTGGAGAGAAGGGCTTTGGGGTAAGAAGCCCAGACCATTCCCAGCCTGCAGCCCATCCTCCTGCAGATTTTAAAACACTCGTCAGCTGCCAGGCTGATCGATAGGCCCGCTCAGCTGTGAGGGTTGAGACTCTCTCCACAGATGTAATCAGGACTCCCGAGACGTCCTGGCGGCAGGCATGTGGGGAGGGAGCTCGGCAATACATTTAATCAAGGAGCAGATGGGGAGCTGATAGAGTGTGTAGAAAAATCAGGTTTTTGTGATAACATTCTCTTCCCCCTCTCAGCCTCCGCATCCCCTGGCTTCTCCAACTCGGACTCCCGGCGCCAGCGCCAGCCCTGCCCTTTCCAAAGATGTTTTTCCCAGGAACCTCAGGGCCCCTGGAGATGCGGGTGGTAGGAGTGTGTTGCGGGGGGTGGAGAGGGGGTGCGCACGTGGAGCCTGACTCCCCCCTCTAACCAAAGCCCGGGCAGGCTGAGAAGCCAGAGAGCTGACAGGTCAAGCACTAAATACTCAATGCAAAAGGTGTCTCGGAGGAGCTGTCAGCCTGATAGCAGGCAGAGGGCAAACGGGGGCTCGGCGGCCTGCTTAACCCCTTGCCCACCGCCAAGTTCAAGGGCATTCACCTCCTCCTCCCCCAACCTGCGTCCCCCAGAGGCATCCGGGTCCAAAGAGAAGATATAAGTACGCAGTGCTTCTCAGTGGGACGGCTTTGTCCCTAGGGAACATTTGGCGCTGTCTGGAGACATTTACTGACTGTCACGACTAGGGTAGGAGGTGCTCCTGGCGTCAGGCGGGTAGGGGCCAGGACGCTGCTCAGCAGCCCCCACGGCGCGAGTTATCCTACCCCAGCCCCAGCGATCCTGCTCTGCAGAGAACCGGCCGTTGGCAGGGGCCCCTGCTGCAGCCGGGCTGACCTGCTTCTCAATGGATTCATGTGACTTTCTCCCCAGGATTCTTTGAGCCTCAGACGAAGTGCATTCATCGTCTCTCCAGGTCCTCCTGCAGCGTGCAAACACACATGCACACGCACACACACACACACACACAGTCACACTCCAAATGACGTGGCATTAAATGGGGGATGACAGAGATGCAGGGCACGACCTCTGGGCTGGCACTTGAACACGCTGATACTGCCACCCACCTTCCAGGCTGCAGAGCAGACCAGGGCTGTGCCAGCCCCGGCAGTGTGATTAAATAATGGATAGGAGGCGAATAAACTCAGGCACCAGACACGACCCTCCCCACCCCTGCAGGCCAGGGTCTCCAGAGTTGCAGGAAGTCCTCGGCTTGTATGCAGGGGTGCGGCGGGAGGGTGGGAAGCCTCTGTTATCTGGCGGGGCTCTTCCTCTCCCCTCAGCCCTGCCCACCAGCTTCCTTCTGTGACAGACCCCAGGAGAGCCCTGTCCCATCTCCCTCAGTCCTGCGGCTGGGCTCTGTCCCTTCCAGTCATCATACAAGAGAAGGCTTGTTTGTGCAGCCACAAAGAAAACAGGCTCCGTGCCTGGGGTCACCTCCCAGAGCTCGGGTGACCTCCCGAGGCAGCAGCCTGGAGAATATGCTTCTTCCTCTTGCCCTGATCTTTGTAATGAGGCTTCGGCTCAGTGTGTGATGTATTATTAGTAATAACTTAAACTCTCTTATTCACTACATGCTTAGCAGATCCCAGGCGCCGAGCACAATGCATTTAACTTACATTTCTTCTCTGCCATCCGGTGACAATGTTTGATTCCCATTTTCCAAATGAAAAAAAAAAACAAAACAAAACAAAGCTGAGACTCAGAGAGGTTCAGTAATTCACTCAAGTCACATAGCCAGTAAATACACAGGACACCCAGGACTTAAACCCTGAAACTCAACCTGAGCCCGTCCTCTTAGCAGCAGGCTCTGCACCGTCCCCTTGGCTGCTCCTCAAAGTGACCACTCACCACAGCACTGAAATGCCCTAGGACTCGTTAGATACACAGAGCTCCAGACCCACTCTAAACGCAGAACCGGCGCCTGCGCTTTCATGTTAGAGACCCCGGGACTCCGGTGCATCAAGATGGCGGTGCCGCAGGATCAGCCCTAGTGGATCTGCAGGGCTGCAGGGCTGCAGGGGAAGGGTGTGTGCCAGGTGCCCAGCATTGCGGCTGGTTCTGCCCGGCACATGTGTTTCACTTGCTCATCTCTGGGGCTAGCCACCTGTGCCACATTCCAGCCCACTGTCTTTGGATATTCAAGAATGCCAACTTCCCATTTAAGAATCTCTCCCTAGCTGGGTTTGGTGGCGCACGCTTATAATCCCAGCATTTGGGAGGCTGATCTGGGTTCGAGGCCAGCCTCAGCTACCTAGTGAGGCACTCCGCAACTTAGTGAGACCCTGTTTCAAAATAGAGAATAAAAAATAGGGCTGGGGGTATAGTTCAGAGGTAGAATGCCCCTGCATTCAATCCCCAGTACTGCAAAAAAAAAAAAAAAAAAAAAAAATCTCTCCCTTTTCCAATCTCTGGATTCCTCCTGCTTCCCCTGACCCCACGGATGCAGCCATTTTTGTCTGTTCTCAAAGCCCAGACGAGCCCCCATCTTCGGGCGGCAAGACCAAACTCCCCCCTCTCCACACTTGCTGAGAGTTCTCACCACCTCTTGCATTTTTTTTCCCTGTGAATCTTTCCCTCTCATTGAAAACACTTTCATCTCCCGTTTGAGCTGGGGCTTGGGGTTTCTTCCTGGCCTCTGAGGTGTTGTTTCTGTTACCAATTAGAATATAAAAGTACAGCCATTTATCAAAGATACACACAAAGCAATACACAAGCTGCACTGCAGAGAGGCGTGTGTCTGCAAACCTGGATTCGGGTTCCTCCAGCCTGCGTTGTCTCTACCCGAGTGGTCCAGGGGGCTTTGAACACATGCGCGGTTCCCTCTGATCCCACAGCAAGCTGGCATTATTTCAATATAACCTCTAGAGTTGGAGTAGGTGAAGGCTTTCCTGAAGTCCAAAGAGTACTGTGTAATCCCAGCTAAGAAGAGGCCTCGGACCCACCCCCCCACCTTAGATCCACCTCCTCCTTCCCTGCACCGCACCTGACTCAGCCAAAATCGGCAATGAATGCCAACCCTCCAGCCAGGTGCATAAGTTGTCCGTGTATCCAGAAAGTTCCAGGCACAGGCCCTTCCTAATGAAATATTGTAGTTCACAGGATTGCTACGTACACTGTCGATTTACTTATACACTTTTAAATGGTAGCTGGGAACCAGGAAGCATATCATTTCTCAGGAGGTGGCTCCATTGTGATGGAAACTGCTAGAACCCAGAGGCAGGAGAGTTGGCACTCTACCGCTGCTTGGTGGCTGGAGGGGGCAGGCGAGGATCCTCAATTTTTTTTTTTAAGTTGTCCCATTGAAAAGGGAGCGGAGTTACTCTGCATTGTTAGAAGGTCATATTAAGGTCGGCAGGTCGAGGCAGCCTCAGAGAGGAATTTGGGTTGATGGTAGTGATTAACAGTAATCGCTAGCGTTCTCTGAGCACTTACGGTGGCCCTGCACTCGGGGTCCATTGCTTCCTACTTCTCAGTTACCACCTTGGTCTACAGAGGAGAACCTTCTGGAACTTCCTGGGTGGGACTGTGTTGAGGAAAGAGTCTTTACTTCCTCCAGAAGAAGAAGCCAGGCATGACTGGGAGGAGGCTGAGGTCACCTGAGCCTTGGGCCCCCCCCCAGGGGACACCCCCTTCTCTTCCTTGCACTGTTCACCAAGAGCTGGTATACAGGGCAGGCCTTGGCTTCCCTAGGCCAGCCAGAGGCCACTACCCTTTACCCACCCGATGCCAGCTCTCCCTTCCACTGCCAACTAGGCAAGCAGTGACCCTTTGGACTGCCACCCAGTTAAGGGACTGACCCAGCACCTGTGTGACAGGCCCGAGTCTCCCTAGGCAGCCTAAGGCCTGGACTGGAGAGAGGAGAGGAGAGGGTGGGACTTCGGCCCCGGGCACGGCCTCCCATGCAGCTCTTTCAGGGGGGGCCCTGAGCTTTAAAGCCAGTCTGCAAATGTCTGTAAAGGTCCAGGCAGTAAATATTTTTGGCTTTGTGTCCCAAACATTTGTAGCACAAAAAGCAGCAGCAAACACCATGGAAATGAGTGAATGTGACTGTGTCCCAATAAAGCTTTATTTACAAAAGCAGGCTGGTTGTGGGGGGGCTGGATCTGGAGTTGTGGACCCGTTTGCAACTGCTTTACAGGTCTGGGGCCATCCCTGATAAACCAGTGGGGTCCTGGGGGACAGGGTCAGGGGGTGGAAAACGAATGCACTTAATATTCAACTGGCAACTAGAGGGCTGTTCATCAACCTTGTAAATCTCCTGAAAGCACCCGAAGCCTATGTTATTTTTGTCTCCATTTTACAGATGAGACTCTGGCTCAGTATCTTGTCCTAAACTCCCACTGGGGGGGGGGCATTTGAGTTAGAGCCCATGCAGGGGACTCCAGGGCCCATGTTGGTGCTGTACATGAGACTGGTTATTAAAAAAAAAAAAAGGCCGGGGGAGTCCCATAACTAGACCTGACCAGAGGTGCTGTGGCTCGGGGGCGCCCCCTCCTGGCGGCAGTTGGGTGAGGGCTGCCTGGGCAGGGCATGGGGACCTGGCTCCTTCTCCAGCTCTCTGTAGGTGACACTGGGCTCTGCATAAGTGGCAGTGACTGCTGTCACCGCGACTCGCTGATCTGCTGCTCAGCAAACACAGCTTTTGATCCCCTTCTCCTGGCCTCATTCTGTGCTCCTGGGGGTCAAGGACTCCTTGGCTTGCACCCACACCCTGCCCCACGGGACCAAGATCCCCGCCAGGCCCTGGGAGTGGATGACCCCAGAGCACAGGTGGCCATGGTCCCCGCCTGTCGTCCCCAAGATGCACCTTCCTCCTGGGGATAGAGGTGCTGACGGAGGCTTTTCAGTTTTAAAAAAGAATCACATGCAAATGGGTTGTCTGACTTTAATACTAAGCACCGTGCCCAGCGGGAGGCCGGGCACTGCAACCTGCCAGCGCTTGACAGGGAGGAAAGCGGTAACAAATGCCATCGCGGTGACAATCACAGCCAGTGTTCCAAGGCGGGAAGGGGGGCCTGGGCCACACACAGGCCTGTGCCATTTCCCACCAGCTTCTGAATGGCCGACCACGGGGCGTCCCTGCCATTTTTTTGGGTGGACTTGGAAGCGCTTAACTGGCAGCTGTGCAGGGGTCTACCCGATGGGCCCAGCAGGATTGCAAATGCAAAGTTAGTTCCAGAGTGCTGCAGAGATCCGGGCTCTGTCTGACTTGCTCATGGCTCTATCCAGAGGGTGTCAAAGTATCTGGTACACAGGAAGTGCAAAAAAACAAAAACAAAAACCCATACAGGGCATGGGTCGGGGGGGGGGGGGGAGTCACCTGAATCCGACTTCCCGATCCCTACTCCTCTCCTTCCGGTGTCCCCAACCAGGTAGCAAGACACCAGAGACGCTCCAGGGAGAGGGACCTGCACTTTTCGAGTTAGTGATCTGCCTCCTACAAGACAATAAAAAGCACTAATACGTTTAAAGCCCACAGAAGGTGCCGACGAGGTGAGCAACTCTTGTTTTTACAAGCCCTCGTGGGTCTCGGATTTTCTCAGGGGAACAAGAGCCGCCCAGAGGGTGTTTCTGCTGGGCCAGACCAACTCCAGGGAGCCACCTGCCGGGCACCGGCGGGCTCCAAAGGGGCGCAGGTGGCTGGAGCAGGTCTCCCTGCGTGGGACTGCTTGGCCAGAGCTCACGCTGCAGGGCTGGCCGGCAGCGGGCCAGGCCTTGGCAGCACGCCCGCCTGGTGCTTCTGCCCCAGGCCCCAGGTGTGCTGGGGTCAGCCTCTGGGCCTGGCACTTCACTGAGAGATCAGGGGCGGCATCTCACAGGGGTCTTCGGCCTCTGCAATCAGGTCCTGGGAGGCCCAGATTATACTTACTGACCTTCCACAGTTGATGCTGGCTTGGCCTCCACGAAAACCTTTAACCTGCAGAGAGATGGACGTTGAGTGGGGCTGGGGTCAAGTCTTAACCTGGCCACACCTTCCCCACTGTGGCTGGGCAGGTTATGCAGCCTCCACGTCAGTTTCCTCCTCATGCCCCACCCCTCCTCTTCCTCTCCTCCTCCTCCTCTTCCTTCTCCTTCTCTTTTTTTTTTTTTTTTTTTTTTTTTTTGCGGTACTAGAGATTGAACTCAGGGGCATTCTACCTCCGAGCTATAACCCTAGCCTGTTTTTTATTCTTTATTTTGACACCGGATCTCACTAAGTTGTGGAGTACCTAAGTAGCTGAGGCTGGCCTCGAACCCGGATCCTCCGGTCTCAGCCTCCCAAATGCTGGGATTATAAGTGTGCGCCACCACACCCAGCTCCTCCTCCTCCTCTTTTTCCTCTTCCTTCTCTGCCTTCTTCTCCTCCTCCTCCTCCCTCTTATTTTTGTGGTGCTGAGAATGACCCCTGGGGCGTGTGTGTGTGTCTGTGTGTGTACACTAGGGTTGAACCCAAGGGCACTCTGTCATGGATCTCCATCCTCTGGCCTTTTGGGTTTGAGTCTGGGTTTCGGCATGGGCATGTAGCCCAGGCTGGCCTTGATCTTTCAATCCTCCTTCTTTAGCCTCTCTGGGATCACGGGTGTGGGGTGTGTGCCACCGTGCCCAGTTGCTTCCTTTCTCCGCTGACCTCGGATCCCTCTAGCCTGGCAAGTTCAGGGAGGCAAAGTCAGTCTGTTCAGGGGAATTTCTAGACAACTGACCTTTCGAGGGCCTCCTCCCAGACTAGGTCACATCCAGGAAACGTCCCCAGCCCACGCCCTCCAAGGAAAGCTGGCTTCCTAAGATGGAGTCCTCTCTCCCAGCCCACTCTCTTCCTTCCCTCCCTCTGCCCTGAACCCCCAGCTCAGCTCAGATCTTACCTGAAATTATCTCTCTTTTTTTTGACTCTTCTCCCTTCCAAACATTCTACCTCCCTACTGCCGACTGCCTGAGCCGTTGTTTACCACCATAAACCACAATAAAATTCCATAAATATGTTATTTATCCTTCCTATTATTATTCCCCATTATTTATTTCTGAAACTCTATTATTAAATCTGTAAAGTGTTCGGTGATACACTGGCAATGAAAGACACTATATAAAGGCGAGTTTATTGTTATTATTACTCCGTGATTAAAACAAGGAAGAAAAATGAGCCCTATTAAATCAAACTGGATTTCCTCTCGTCGGCGGGGGCCCCTGCTTCGAGGTGAAGGACGGGCCCCCGGGGCCCCGCGTCGGGTGAAGCACTCTTCCACGTTGGCAAGTCTCCCGGCTCCTTCTCCACGGCGGCTGTCGGAGACACTCGGGAAGACGCAGATTTGCAGGAGGCTCCGACGCCAGGCGGAGTTTGTTCTGGGCAAAGCGAAAGCGATTCTGTTTGCAATCTTACTTTTCGCCATCAGTCACTGCCGGTGACATGAAGAGGTAATAGAAGTGCCCAGGAATCCTGCATTTTATTTCCACTCGGCAGCATTTCTCTTGCAGGGGAAACATAAATTTGGCCGATTTTTGTGCAGATTTTGCAAAAATTAGTCTCTCTCCATTGAGCTCTGTGTGTGTGTGTATGTGTATACCCAGTGCAGGGACCATGAGATGGTTCTGCCCTGTAGGAAGAGGAAGTTTCAAATAAGAAGCTTCATCCAGGGGGAAATGGGGGCAGGAACATGGACCAGGTGTCCACTGGAGAGACATCTGGTCAACCCACAGGTGCCCATTGAAGAGACACATGGTCAGCCCACAGATGGAACAGGTTGGGGAGCCAGAATGGGGCGACTTTCTGCATCACCTCATCCTGCCATGCAATGGTGCCCAGACTAGTTCTCTGGATCAGCAACATCAACATCACCTAGGGACCCGCTAGAAATGCAAATTCCAAGCTGGGCGTGGTGGCGCACACTTGTAATCCCAACATTTGGGAGGCTGAGACCGGAGGATCTGGGTTTGCGGCCAGCCTCAGCTACCTAGTGAGGTCCTCCACAACTTAGTGAGGCCCTGTTTCAAAATAAAGAATAAAAAATAGGGCTGGGGGTATAGCTCGAAGGTAGAATGCCCCTGAGTTCAATCCCCAGTACTGCAAAAAAGAAATGCAAATTCCCAGGATCCCTTCGAGACCCTTTGACTCCGAGATTCAGGATTTGCATTCTGTTTTTAAGAGCCCAGAAGGCAATTCTGTTGCAACTCTGCTGCTGGGGTTGGAGAAGCATGACTCCAGTTCATTGCAACTCCAGGTGCAAGGGCAGCCTCACCTGGGAGCTTGTTAGAGATGCAGAATCTCCTCGAGAGCAGCTGGCTGGGAATCAGCATTTGCACAAGTTTTCTGGGGCAACTTTCTTTTTTACCTGTAACATTTGAAGGATGCTGCTATGGTATTTTTGCTGCTCTGGGCAGATCTGGTGAGCAGAGAACAGGAGAGTTTTTTTGAGGGTGGGGGCTTTGGACTGAAGCTATAGGGGACAGTGAAGGATAAAGGATCCGGAGCAATTGGCATTGAGCATCTAGGGCTTAATTAGAAAGACGCAAACAATTGAATCTGACTGGAACTTTTTCCCACGTCAGAGTCAAAGGCAAAACTCATGTCAACGGGCTGAACTTGGGATGTCTGACTCCTTAGGAGCCAAACTGACATCCTGTCATTGTTGTCAAGTCTTTATGACATCCCCACCAAGAGAAAGCACAGCGGAGCATATGATTTGATTATCCTGTGATGGCCTTCAGATAATTTTATATACTATGGGATGTCACAAAATCTAGCACGCTCATTGACAGGTTGGGATCCGTTGCTATGGAAACCTCTGAATGAGACTGGAGAGGCTGGGATTTTGGACCGCGCCTCCCCCCATCCCACCCTGACCCACATCTGACTCAAGTCCCGTCGCCCCACTTTTCTCTCGCTGGCGTTCACTTGCTAAATGTCTGCCCTGTCCTGGGGCCCAGTGATGTCATTTAATCTTCTTCTTTTTTTTTTTTTTTTTTTTTTTTTGCAGTACTGGGGATTGAACTCAGGGGCATTCTACCTCCGAGCTATACTCCCAGCCCTATTTTTTATTCTTTATTTTGAAACAGGGTCTCACTAAGTGGCGGAGTACCTTACTAAGTAGCTGAGGCTGGCCGAGAACCTGGATCCTCCAGTCTCAGCCTCCCAAATGCTGGGATTACAAGCGTGCGCCACCACAACTGGCTTACTTTTATTTTTATTTCATTATTTATTTGGCACTGGTGATTGAACTCAGGGACATTCTACCTCTGAGCTACACTCCCAGTCCTTTTTTAGTTTGAAATACGGTCTTACTAGGTTGCTGAAAGTTTCACTAAATTGCTGAGGCTGGTTTCAAACCTGTGATCCTCCTATCTCAGCCTCCCCAAGCTTTCTCCTTCTGCCAAACATTTCGTTTCCCCAGGCCCTGGCAACCACCACTCTGCTTTCTGCTTTTATTCGTGGACTTGAGCATTTTCAAAGCCCACTGAGGCTGGCAACAACAGACTGGATGGTCATTATTCTCTGCTGCCTTAGTTTGCCCAGGTACAAAATGGCTGAGGGTGGAGTACATCACCCATTTTAGCTTTCCTTCCAGACTTGTAAAAATGAGAAGTCATAGTTCCCGAGGTCTTCCAGCTACAGGAAGAGAAGGGCCTGCTTCGGCCCCACCCTCTGCTCACTGTATGTTCAGCTGAGGCTCACAGGATGGCTGGCGACCTTTCTGCCTGGTTACCTTTCTCCTGGTCCACCCTGCTTGTCAACTCTTTTTCTTTTTTTTTTTTTTTTTTTTCTTTTGGTATTGGAGTTGAGCCCAGGGGCCTTCTACCTTCAAGCTACCTCTCAGCCCCTTTTTATTTTTTACTTCCAAACTGGGTCTCACTAAGTCGCTGAAGCTGACCTTGAACCTACGATCCTCCTGCTTCTGTCTCCACCTCCCGAGCACTGGGATTACAGGCCTGTGGCGCCAGGCCTCTACCCAAGGACAGGAAAGTAGAAATACAGACGTGGCTGAGGTGAGCTTTGCAACTTCCTGCCCAGGCTGGGAACTGTTAGCAGTCGTGACACCAGAGGATGAGCGGGCGTGATGAATGGAGCCTCTAAATTACCTCCGGGATGACACTGCTTGATTAAGCTAAGTACTCTCAGTGGCACCTCAGCTGGCGATTGCTCATTTATTTATCTTAGAAGAACTGATTTTTTGCACCTACACACTTTTTTATAAACTCCAAACGCTTCCCGGCTCAGAGCAGCCTAAACACCTCCCCTCACGGACAGGACCCTTCCTGACTTTAGAACAACCTTCCGACTTCTCCCTGCGCGCCCCCGTGCCAGTGACCAGGCGCGGTTCTGCGGCCACCACCTGGGATGTGTCCATCTGTGACCTGCCACAGAAATATGTCCTCCTCGGAGTGGGTTGGCCTGGAAAACCAGGAGGGCTGTGCCCCCAAGGGAGATCACTGCAGAGCAGCTCAGGACCGACTGCCTCATCTTGGGTACCTGGGACCCCTGGAGCTGCTTCCCAGTGTTAGTTAGGATTTAGATCTAGAATGTTCTCCCAAAAGCTCATGTGTTGAAAGTCTGCTCTCCAAGGCAGCGAAGTTCAGAGGTGAGGTTTTGTTGGAGGAGGTGGGTCCCAGGACCATGGCCTTGAAGATTGCATCTGTCCCTGGCCACTTTCTGTGTCTGTCTGTCTGTCTGTCTCTCTCGCGCTCTCTCTCTCTCTCTCCTCCCTGGCCATCATGAGCTGAGCAGCTTTCTCTACCACCCCCCGCCACCCTCCATGCTGTTTCTGCCTTGGAGCCGGCCCCAGCATGGACTAAGTCCTCACGCCATGAGCCAAATACATTTTTCCTCCTCTAGGCTGTTCTTGTCAAGTATTTTTGGTCACAGCAACAAGAAACGACTAAAACACCCGGGAGGACGCCGATCGACTCTTATTCTCACCGTGAGCCAGGACAGGGCTCGTTCTGAGCAAACAATTCCTAGGAGCCTGAGCTGAGTCCAGGTGGGCATTTCTTGGAAAGACCCACGGTTGCCTGGTGCAGAGCTGTCATGATCTTCCTGTGGAGGAATCCTGAGGAATGAACAGGGCAGCCTCTGGGACTGAGGACGGCTTTGGGTGACACTGCAGAATGCTTGAACGGCATCATCCACTCGATCCTGAAGGCAGGTGTCCCCCGGCTCTGCCAGGCCATGGAGGAATTGTGTCCAGGCCAACCAGAGGGAGAGGCAGATATTCACACTTCCTTCAGAAGAAGGCCCTGCTGAAGGATCAGCCATCTGGTCAACCAGCCAGGCATACGGTTGCTCATCCATCCATCCATCCATCCATCCATTCATTCATTCATTCAACAACAATTATATCCTACTCTGTGCAAGACGTGGGGAGATAATTTGTGTCCTAGAAGGGTTCACAGGCTAAACAGCCAGCTCTATGCCCAACGAGGGTGGGGATTGCTTGGGAAAAGACCAAATAGGACCCCACATTTTTGCTGAATGAATGCATGAGTGGGCAGAGAAGCAGCCAGAAGGGTAGGGATGGCCTCGGAGGTGACCTGCTTGCCTGGTATCTGGGCGCCCTGAGGTCGGCCTGCGCCCTACATGACCATCATGGGACTGGATCTCTCTAGAGGCCCGTGCTGTTTGAGACTGTACTTAACTCCCAGGCATTTGGTTTTCTCGTCACCTGAGTCCCTCCCCATCCACCCACCCCACCTGGAGGGAGCCTGGCACAATCTGTCACCCGCCTCACACAGCACCTCTTCCGCGCAACTCCAGGTTCACCGAGGGGGTCATTTATTTCCTCCTTGGAAACGTCTGGGTTGTCGGAGTTAACGGTGAGTTATGAGGCCGGGGGGCCCTCAGTTTCTCTCAGCCCATATTTCAACTCGGGCAGCTCCCGAGCAGGTTTCTCTGCAGCGGCGGTGCTGTTTCTCAGTCCCAATCGGGCCCCCTCTGCTTTGCCAGGAGGTGCAGGGGTGCCGGGGAGGTAACCAAGGGAAAGAGGCCCCGCGACTAAGTCCAGTCCCATAAAGACTTTGCATGGGCATCTGAGAAACATGGCGGTCAGCCTCCTCCCCAGGTTTCTGGCCTCTTTCAAACCCTGTCCTTCCAGAACCGGGCCTCCCTGATCATTAGATTCACTCTTATCTGCTGCTTCTGTGGGAACTGTCTCTCCCACCTGGGCTTCTCTGGGGGAAAGGACATTAAGAAAAGGCCAGGCTTTACCCAAAAGAGACTGGTCCTCTTGGCCTCTGAATCTGCAGTCAGCCTCCAAGCACTGCTGCCTCCTTCGTTGCTATTCTACTTCTCCTCCCTCCACCTAGACCTCCGGCTTCTTAATCCCAACCCGCCCAAATAACCAAGCGCCTTCCAGACCCTGCAAGAGGCAGATACGTAATGACAGAGCGACGTGGTGCAGCGGTAACAAATTGTCCGTATTATAGCACTTTACATCTTGATATCCATTCTCCTCAACGGGCTTATCTGTAAACCGGCTGAATTCACACTGGGATGCTAAGAAAATAGCTGTCATATAATAGATGGGGTCTCCCAGAAAATGAACATTTACAAATGGCTGTAGCATTTACTTAAAATGTCATGCCAATTGCTTGCTGTTGTCTTTATGCAATGAGATTGATTTTACTGCTCCTTGGAGTCCTCAGCCTTGATGGGTAGTTTTTAATGCAGCAGGGAGACGCTTTTTGTGTTTAATCTATAAATATAGCATGCAAAGGCACGGGCTCTTTAAGGTGCAGCGAGAGAGCAGCCCAAACCTCTTTTTCCAAGATTCTGCCCTCCTCCTCTTCCTCTTCCTCCTCCTCCTCCTCCCTTGAGAAGTTGGACCAGAACAGGGTCTGAGTTGATCCTATTCATGTATTCAAATGTATGCAGATATATGCATTTTGTTTAACAAGTTAATTCATTTGCCAGACCAGGCAGTTAGAGGTTTTCACAGTGTAATACCCACACTTGATTCTCCCTTCCACACCCAATTATGCCCTGGGGTTTTACTTGCAGAGTTTTCAAAGTTGGAGACTAATATGGGGGGGAGGGGGAGGGGGGCTTGCTTCTTGGAGAAAACAGATACAGGGTCTCCCCAAGATGAGACCAAGGGCTCTGCTCCCCTTCCTGGGATGCAGGAAGCTGAGGGATGCCTGCTCACCCAGAAGACCTGCCTTAGGGAGTCTGCCCCCCCATACAGCCACGCGTGCTTCCCTAGTCTCCTGAAGTCACTTCCAGTCATCCTTTGGCCAGCCATACCAGATGGGGCCATGTGTCTTTCCATCCCCTGTACCCCTCTCAGAGTTCTGCCTTCTCCTGTTGACGGAGAGAAAAGGAAGAGCTAAAGGAGCTGGCAGAGCTGGGTGGAACACCATACGCCATACGTGGATTCTCCCTCCTACCTGCCTGGGGAAGATTTCTCTCCAGCATTTAGGAGCTTTGCAATGGTCCCTTCCATCTCTAGGGCCCTGGCTGTTCCTGTGAGGCAGCGGAACCTTCATCCAAGTTGTTCGCGGTTTGCAGATCTGGGAAAGATCCGAATTGCCTTTAACGCAGGTGTATTCTTCACCGAGGAGCAAGAGGCACCTGGCTGCTTATCGTCATTAATGGCACTAATAACTCTTTACCTGGCATCCTGTCCTGCGGGAGCACTCGCTAATACATCATGCTATCGGTGCATGGGGAACAGACGGGCCTTGCCGTCTCTCTACTTATTTGTTCAGCTGCTATTTATTGAGCACAGACTCTGAGCCAGGGGCCAGGAGGGGGCCTGGGAGCAGATCAAGAGGCACGACAGACATGGGTCTCTGCTCTGGAGTGTGTCAACATTCTGGTAGGGGGTGGAGATGCATTTGCTACAGGGCAGACAGGCTGAGACCTGCTCTGAGCTTTTTAGGGGGGGTGCTTTACCTGGCTTTGAAACAGTAGCCAGGAAGGGTTCAAGAAAGGCTTCCTGGAGGTAATACTGTGGAAGCTGAGCCCTGAGGAAGAAAGAGACCTTGGTCAGGCTGGGGTTGAGGAAAGGGACATGGGCAGAGGGTGTCCAGATATAGGGAACAGTATTTCCTAAGGAACTAAAGTTCAGAGGGGACCAGACATATAGGTGTTCCAAGTCACATGACTAAGAAACATCTATAAGGGTAAACCACTTGCCCTTGGGGTCCCCTGGTGGGAAAACAGAGGCACTGGGTGACTTAGATCTCTTGACTCTGCAGATCCTGCCTCCTCTCAGGAGAATAAACATCAACAAGCCAGTCGCTTCCATGGAAAATGATCACCTCTCAGACAGATTAGAGACAGCTGTGGTTATCAATGCTGATCTAAAAAAAAAGAAAAAAGATTAGACAGAATCTAAATAATGGTCTAGATTAATCGCCTGCAAATGACCCTCAGTGGGGATGAGAAAATAATAAAGAAAGCCAGTGTGTTCAGAGTGTTATTAATTGCTAAGATCCAAGATCTAACACATCGTTAACATTCAATAAATGGCAGAAGGAAGGAGAGACCCCTCTTCCATGGCAGCCCAGGCCTCTTTCCGTTTCTGGTACACCATGTGCTGAGGCCCCCATGATCAGACGCAGAGCCTCCATTGGAAATGAGGGCAGCAAATCAACTCGTAAAACCCAGAGCCAAGAGGGACCTAAGAATTCACCTTGTCCAACCTCCTCCTTATGCAGAGGGTGAAACTGAGCTACAGACAGGTGAATATCATAGGAGAATCAGCACCGGAGCAAGAACCAGAAGGGAGGATTTTATTATTATTATTATTATTATTATTATTATTATTATTATTATTATTCTTTTGTGCTGGTTGTTCAGAGGCAAAATAATTGAATCGGGGCTGCCATCTCTTCAGTGGACAAACCCATTAATAGATCAACAATGTGAGTGGATTTACTGGGCGGTAACATAAGCGGGTGAGGCAGAGCTGGAGGAAGAGGTGGGCCCCTGGGGTCATGACCTGGAGAACTATAATCCATCCCTGGCCACTTCCTGTCTCTCCATCAGCTTTCTTCCTTCATGTGGTACCGCCATGATGTCTGCTTCAGAGTTGGCTGTCTACGGACTGAACCCTGAAACCGTGAGCCCCGATCAACGCTTTTTCCTCTGTCTTGTTTGTATCAGGTATTATGGTCATAGTGATAGAAAAACCAGGCTAAAACACCGGCCGAGCCTTGAAAACGCGATGCTTTCTCCTAAGGAAAACAGTTTGGCACTTCCTTGAAAAGTCTGCTCCCACCCCCTGTGCCAGGGGATGCAGTTACCTTGGCAACCACTGATGGGTTGGGCGGGGGCAGGGGAGGGGCTGCACTCTAGCTGAAGGTAATTATGGGTGAGGCACACACAAGGCAGGTCAACGAGGGTCCCACGTGGGTGCTGACCACATCGGTTGTCTATAACTGGTTAACAAGTCATCCTCAAACTTAGTGGATTGGAACAAGAGTTCCTATATTCTTTCTCATGGTTCCTGTGGATCAGGAATTTAGACAGGCCACCGTGGAAACTTGTCTCTGTTCTGATGTCCATCCTTCCCAGCCCTAGGCTGGGAAGACTAGAAGGCCGGGGGCGGCTCAATGGTCTGAGGCTGGACTCACCTGGTGACATCTTCCCTCACAAGTCAGAAGAGTGTTGCTCTTTGTCTGTTGGGACTTCTGTGGGCTGTCAGCCTGGACCACAGGGTCCTTCTGTGGGTAGTTTTGGCTCCTAAACAGCGTAACTGCTGGATTCCAAGAGCAAGTGTCTCTAGAGTAGTTAGGTGGAAGGGCATGCTGTTTTTATAATCCAGCCGTGGAAGTCACTTAAGGTTTCCTCTGTGTATGTCAGGGGAATCACAAAGGTCCTCCCCAGGGTCCAGGGGGCCAGATGAAAAGAGCGCATGGAATGGAAGACAGTATTAGGGTCATCTTTAGAAAATGCAAACTGTGCCCAAGCAGTGTCTAAGCAATCTACTCAAGTTCATTTAGTTAAAAAAAATGTACGCGCATATGGATACTGAGCGTCCGTTATCTGCTGGGCCTGGCACCAGCGGCTCTCCCGTGTCCCCTCCTGGGAAACTTAAAGAAAGGCACACAGCAGCTGCAGAGTCCCCTCAGGGAGAAGCAGACAGCAACAAGCTAGAGCACGGCTGGGGACTCCCTGGCCACTGGCCTTTCCCCCAGAGGCAGCTGCCGCTCAGTGTGGAAAACTTTGAGCATCTCGGTCCAGCACCCCGGTCCAGCAAGGACAGGGTGAGGGCTCCTGGCATTGATTGCCATGGCAACACAGATTCTGGCTGTGCCTGAGCTCCATCATTCAGTGCACGTGGCCCCGAGTCCACAGGATAGAGAAATTCTGGGTCCACAGCCTCCCATGGGGGAGGGGTTCCCCACTTGCTAGTACAACCCAAATGTCATGATCTGATCACCGTCCCTTTCCACATTCTTCCTGCTCCAGCCTCCAGTACACAGAAGCTGTTCCAAGAGCCTTCCAGTTCCCAGCCCTCCCCAGTCCCCCTTGCAGCTGGTCGAATCTCACCGGAGCGCTCTGGTTGGCTTCTGCCCTCCCTCCCAAAGCTTCCCCATCTGCCACGGCCACCTTCATCTCCGATGTACCTCTGTGTACTCTTGAAGGGCTCTTAGAGGCCACCTGACATTTGGATGCCTCTACACATGGCAGCCCACTCCACTCATGTCACTTGCAGACATCTGGACCCCTCAGGAAGTTCTGCGATTTCATCCCCAACAATGGCGAACTCACCGCTAGGTCCTCCTTGGACACAAAGCCCCCCTCGCCGCTCCAGAGTAATTGTGGATGGAAGGGATCTCCCCAGGCAATTTGCTCTTATTTATAAATAGGAAGCCTTTTAGAAAGTTAATTGTGGTGCTGGATGACAGTGGTGACTTCCCAAGAGAGAGCGATTAGGGTGGTTTTAATGAAACTCCCGAAGAGGGCAGGGGCCGTGCAGAAGAGGGCTGAGCCCAGCCGGTGCTTGGGCCAAGCAAGGGAGGGCAGCGAGGGAGGTCGAGACCTGGAGGAGCTATTTAGGACATGGTGACTTCACACTGGAAAAGGAGGTCACGGGGAAGCTGGATAATTTGTCTCAGAGTAGATTTGATGAGGGGAAAGGCTAGAAGGAAAGGCAAGAGAGAGTGAGCCACAAGGCATTAGCATTCCCGGGGGGGGGGGGAGGAAGGCTGCAGAGCTCCAGGGTGCTGGGCCGGAGGACGGCTACCGGCTACCGAGAGCTGCTTCAAGCAGATGCTAAGCCCCCAGAGCCCACCCCAAACAGAGGCACCTGCTTGTCCCCAAATCCTGGGGGACTGGAACTCAGAGCTGGACTGGAAGGTAGCAAGTCAGGATGGTGTGGCAGCAGAGACAGCGACATTCATTCATTCATTCATTCATTCACTCATTCATTCATTGGGTTTCTACTTTAGGGAAAGCGCTCAATTACACTCCCACATCTCCCACCAAGGGATTCAGGAAGGAATTGGACCGGCAGCCTTGCCCCAGGGTGAATTGAGGAAATGAGGTTGCGAAGGTCCTTCCTAACTGAGCAGAATAAGTGATACAGGGAGCCCCGAGAATGCCACCAAGGGAGGATCTCATTTGGGGGTGCTTGGGAGTCGAGGAGGGATAAGACTCTTTTTATCCCCCCTGCAGCTCAAACTGTCCCCTTCCTTAGCACCTTCCATGGCTCCCTAGTGTTTTCTGCATCCTGTGCACACTGCTGTTCTGTTCCTGTCTTCCTCCATCTGACGATCACCTCGCCAGGCTTCCGTTCCCTCTGTCCACCGAGCTACTCCTGGCTGCCCCCTGGGCCACACCTGCCTCTTCTCTGTGTCCTTTCCAGGTGGTCACCCCAAGAGGTCTCCCCAACGTGTCTTACCCAAAGCTAATGGGGCAAACTGAGTAGTCTCTCCTTCCCCTACTCGGCGACCCTGTGACTCAGTAGCTCTCAAATGGGGTGCTGTTCATGGGGCATTTGGAAATGGGGGTAATCACAATGACCCAGGTGCTACTGGCACTTGGAGCATGGGGGCTAAGGATACCCAACATCGTGCAGTTACCAAGGCACCGGCTGTGAAACAGGAAGCGGAGCCCTCTGGACCCTCCCGCCCCCCAACTCCTTCTCCAGACCTGTAGGGCTGCTGTGGCGGGTAAGCAGACCACGCTTGCCTGTACAGCCCCATTGGGCTGCTCTCTCTCCAAGGTCTGCAAAAACACCTCCGTCTAAACTTCACGGAGAGCCCTCAGGGCACAATTTCACCCTGCCAGGCAGGGCGTGATGGCTTCCATGCTGGGGAGTACCTTCCATTCAGCAGGACTGGCAGCCCCCCGAGACCCTCACAGGCATGCCAAGCCAGATGTTATAGGTAAGGAAGCTGAGATCTTTGGAGTCCCTTTCTCCAGCACCTGAGTCCCTCTCAACTGGTTCCAAACTCAGGAAAAGACCAAGGCTGTGGCTAACGGGCCCTGCTGAGAAGGTAGGTGGTTTTGGGGCCCAGAGCCTGCAAACCCACCCAACAAAACTCAACCCAGGGACTTCCAGGAGGTGGGCTGCCTCTGCCGGCCTCTAGCATGAGACTCTGAACCGTGGAAGAGCTTCTGCGCATCTTCCTTGAAATGGTCTCTGTCCCACCAATTCCTCTGGCATCCCAGGTGGGATTTCCGTGGGGACCGAGGACATCTGGGTGCGGCCCTGAAGCCACATGCAGGGAACTAGAAAGAGATTTCTTCAGGAGTCCCATCAGCACTGCCCGGGGAGGGCAGGCTGAGAACATGCCTTTGCTACACCTGATCAATGTGAGAAAATTGTTCTTTCACTTTTAAATTGCTCTCGGTCACCAGGACACCTGCACCCTGTGCGCCTTCCACAGCTGTTCTGACTTTGGCTTTAACCCCAAAGAAGACTGATGGCCGCCAGCTCCCCCATGCCCAGGCTAGAGCTGCTCCCTCGGACCTTGGCCAAGGTCAAAGCAAGAACCGGCCTGCCCTCCTCTCCCGAAAAGCCCTTTCAGCTTCTCCCTGGGTCACTGCTGTGACCGTGGAGTTTGGGAAGCCACCGGGAAAGAGGTGGCCTGTGGACCTGGCATCTGAACGGGAGGCCACACTGCTGCAGAGAGAAGCTGACCTTGCCCAGCTGCTCGATCCTGGCAAGCCTAGGGGCGGCGTCCTGGCCTCCGTCCATGGGGGAGCCTCAACCCAACTCATGCCTCCACTGCAGAGGCGGATTCAGCCTTGCTCCAACTGCAGCTTCTAATGATGCATCTGTCCATCTTGCATCTCAAACAGGACCTGACCCTAGGCTCCTCCTCGTCCCTCACGGTGGCCTGGCCCACTGTGCCCCCCACCCCGGACTCTAGCCCCAAGGGGGCAGGAAGCCCCTCATGGTGCTGGTTAGCTCAGGTTCAGGACCCTAGTCCCAGCTTCTCAGGCTAGGTTCCCCATCCCTTGGGGCACAGGATAGGGGCCGATTTGCCCCCAAGGAGCCCTCTCCAAGCTCCAAGCAAGACAGACTCTTGCTCTCTTCCCAACTCTCCACCCTGATGGAGGAGAGAGGTTTCTTGCAGGTGAAGCAGAGAGACTATCCCAGAGGTACTCCTGAGGCCACATGAATAAATCCAGCTGTCCCGGGACTAGCACTGTCCCCAGGTGCCCTGACACCCAGATGCTCTTCCAGGAACATCTTCCTCACCAACCAGGGATGCCAAGACCTGCTGCTTCTGGAACTTTCCAGGGTGCATAAGACACCAGCCAGCCCAGCCTCGCCAGTCCCTTGGGACTGGAGCTGTCCCCTTCGCAGCCTCGCTCTGAGGCCAGAAGGGCCATCTGAGGGACCGGGAACATTAACACCTTCTTGCAGCATGACCGCTCCCAAAGGCTGCATTCTCCCCACTCCAACTGCCCCTCTCTGCTTGCCTTGGGCTGGGGTGGGGGTGCTCCTGAGGGGCTGGTGGCTCCCACAGAATTCCAGGCACTCCAGTTTTGTCTTCTGTCTGTCTTCCGCACCCAGCTCCAATCTCCACTGCGTACTTCAGCTCCCAGAGGGTGAAGCCCGGCCAGGCACCTACAGGTGGGTGAAGATGCCCAGAGTCACGATGATGTTCAGACTCCATCTCGGCTTTAAGGGGGGCCATGGGCTGCAGGCTCGCCGAACTAGGTTCCCTTTGGAGATGTGGCATGGGGCACAAATTGATGGGACCAGACGTCCTGAGATCAAAGAGAAGGGCAGGGCAGGGGGTGGTGTAAATAGACCTTGGTGCTGGCAATCTTTGCCCTCAGGCGGGACTTGAAGAGACAATAGAGACCATAGAGGTCTTTTCCTAGAGAGTCTGTGGGGGGGGGGCTCTCCAGCCTCCCCTTTCTTCTGAACGTGCAGGAGGGTGGCTGGATATTGATCCTCCAGGAGACCAGGGCCAGCAGCTGGGATCCAACGTGCCCTGCAGACAGCCGAACCTCAGGAGAACAGAGATGGCGCCGCTCTGGGCTTTGGGAAGGAGGGTGATCCACAAGCCGGCAAGATAGATGGGGACAGATCTGGTTTGAGAATCTCCGCAGATGATATTACTCAGCCACCGCACGCTTTTCATCTGGAACTTATTGGAAAAACTCGCTCAGGGGATCACCTGCCTCCCAGGCTGTGCTACCCTGCTCCCGTCCAATTGGCGGCGGGGCACTTTAAAGTATTACTTCTCGACACCAGGAGCATTGTATGTTCCTGACAGGATAAGCCCGCCACAAATTAATACCTGGGGCAGATCCTAAAACACAATTCTTCCCGGCTGCAATAATTCCAGCCAACCCCTCTATCTGCGCTGACAGATGCCATAAATCTCTCATCGTTGCAATTCATACATTGTTTTTTTTTTTTTTTTTCTTCTCCACTACCCGAAATGGCCGAGACAATAAACTTTACCTCCTTTTATGATTATCGATGTGCTCATGGGGCATCCACGCTGTCTGTACCACCAGTGGCCAGCCGAGGGTCCCCGGCCGCCATAGAGCATAGAGAGCCCTCCCGCAGGCTGCAGGCTGCTCTGATCTTGCAGATCCTGCAGGTCGGCCGGTGGCCCGGTGCATCTGAGAGAGAGGCAGATGACCTGGACTCCCCATCTCTGAGCAGCTGCCCGGTGGCCAAGGCTTAGCCTTGTGGATGCAGGGAGAGATGGAGGTCAGGAAAGACAGCAGCGAGAGCCCCAGGACAAGAGCGTTCCTCCTGCTCTCTCTCCTGGCAATGGTCAAGGTGAACCCAGTAAACTGCACCCCCCTGAGCCCAGAGCACCCTGAGGACTCCCATGAACCTTGTATTGTTTCACTTCCTCCTGCTCATTGGTGAACACATCACAAAAAAGAGAGACCTGGGTCCCAGCTCCACGACCCTTTATTTTTCTACCTGTATAATGGGATTTATGAAACTGGTCCTCCCCTTTCTGCAGAGGATACGGATGCACGTTGGAAATGAAGGGAAAGATACACAAGTGCCCAGGGCTGGGGCTCGGTGCCCCCAAACGCCTCCAGCCCCGTCTTGACAACATAAACCTGATCTTGGGCAGCTCAGCCCTCCAGGGCTTGGGAGCAGGGAAGCGACTGTAACAAATGACCCCAAACCAGGTGACTCAGAACAACAGAAATTTATTCTCCCTTGGTTTGGGAGGCTGGAAGTCTGAAGTCCAGGGAGGCAGGGTTGGTTCCTTCTGGAGGCCCAGGCGGCTCCAGCTTCTGGTAGCTGTCAGGATCCTTACTGTAGCAGGGCTTGTGGGCACGTCACTCCATTTCTGCCTCTGTTGTCACACGAGTGTGACAACGCTCATGTCCTCTGCCTTTCCTTGTCAGGAGACGAGCCGCCCCAGCCCAGTATGGCCAAGACGAACATCTTAACTAAGATGCAGTTAACAGGTTTATCTCACCTGAGTGCATCTGCAAGGATCTTTTTTTCCAAACCCACATCCTGTTCTGAGGTTCCAGGGGGGTCTTGACTGAGGGGAACAGTGGAGTGACTCCCCCTGAAGTATTCCCAACAGCACCTGTTCCTGGGGGACCCGCAGATTCCCCACGGTTGACACTGCTCCCATGGGGTGCTCTCCTTGGTCTGCCCCATACCAAGAACCGCTCAGAGGCAAAGATGTCGCCTCACCCAACTGCTTGCCGAAGGCGTGGGATCTCCTAAGGAGGCCAGAGAGGCAAAATCCTGCCCTGAAAACCCTCCAGCCCCATGTCCAGCCGTGCAGCACGTCCTCCACGCCTCAGTCACCTGTTCTGAAAGACCCGCGCTTGCCCTCCCTCCCCATCCCAGGAGTTCTAGCTCCTCCAGTCGGTTCTAGAAGGATGACTTCACTCCGACGGTTCCTCCAGGGCCTCTTTACCCAGGGAGGAGAGTCTCTGCCTTCGCCCTGCAGAAGCCCATTCCCAAATTGCACCATTTAAATTATACATTCGCTTTTTAAGCGGCACTTTAGGCTGGCAGGGAGACAGATTTTTATCAGTAGTGACTGCCCACCTCGGGCTGCTGAATTTCATCTTGGGTTCCTGTGATGGGTAATAACTCTCGCCTCCCTCCCTCTATTAAGAGGCGCGTTCTCGTCTCTCTCTCTCTCTGCATGGAAGGCACTGTTGTGCACCAGCCACGGCCGGAGGTCTCAGGGTTCATCTCTTCCGGCCTCAACCCACCACCCCGTCTTCCATGGCAGCCACTGGTGGACCTGGGGCAGTGGTCACGGTGAGGGGGAATGCCTGGTGATCCCAGGTCCCTTAGTCCCCAAGCAGGAGCAGGCAGCACGGTCATTCCATGGGGGACTTGGGACAGTTGCTTTCCATCTGCCCATCTTCCTGTTTAATTACTGGAAAGAGGTGTTTTGGTCACCTGGTCACCTCTTGGAGTGAATGGAGCTCACATTTGCGGCTGTTCTCCAAGGGGCAGAAGATTCCCCAGGGCCAGCCTCCTGGAGGAGAGAGGAGGCCAGGCTGTCTTGCAGAATCATCTGGTAAAGCCCTCTTCCCCACACTGCCTCGCTGGGAGCTGTTTTCTAGTCCCCCTCACCGCCCCCCCCCACACACACACACATCGCCAGATCTAGCTGGCCCAGGTGACTTCGGTTCTCACCCCAGCCAGCACCAATTGATCATTGCAGGCCACCCCCACCACTCCCCCCCTTGGGCCCCTTCCCTGCCCCATCCAGCCCTTGGGGTGGGGGAAGCACCGTCGGAAGCCAAAGCACACCCCAAGGTCCTGGTCTTGCCACCCCGCAGGTGGTTGTGGAGCCTGGAGGCAGGCTTTGCCCCTGGCCTCGGAACTTGGGAGCCACGGAGGTCTTGTGGCTCAGCTCTCCAAAACACGGGTACCATGTGAAAAGGCTTCTCAGAGATTTCGCTGCCCTAGATCAGTTGTTACAAGCCAAGATCAATTTGCTTCTGAAAATTAGGTAGATCAATATGAATAGCGCTGTCTTGGAGGCTCGAGTGGCCTGCCGGGTGCGCCCCTCCTTCCTTGCTCCTTCCCCCACACGCCCCGCCCCTCCCACCTGATTTGCAAACGCCCTCCTTTCCTTAATGTACCTCGTTTTTATCGTCCCAGGCAGGGGGACCTGAGTCGGGTGCATGTTTGCTGAGGGGACCCAGGGCTGTGTGGTTCCTGGAAGCTGGGTCTTCAGCCCCTCTCCTCCACCGCCTCCCAGGTTCCCGCTGGCTTCTGACAGCTCTGCCTACAGACGGAGCCCCAGCCCCAGCCCCGTCCACAGCTCTTGACTATCCCTGGAGGGTGGCAGAGGAAAGTTCGCCTGAGCAGCCACCAGCAGGCCAGAGGTCGCAGCGGCTGAATGGGTGGCACTCAGCTGCAACCGCCTGTCTTAAATCACGTCTGTCTCTGTCCTCAACAGGGTATGTGACCTTGGACGTGGGTGAATAACCCTGCGGCGTCGATGTCTTCATCTGCTCATCAGGGATGATGAGATCTGCATGGGCTACTGCTCGGCGCGGAGTAAGCACCATTAATAAGAATAACAGCTCGCAAACACACAAGCGCTTCCTATGGGCCAGACGCTGGCCTCAGCACTTCATCTATATTAACTCATTTAATCCTGCAGCAGCCCTCTGATTGCTTGCCATTATTAACTCCCCCATGCTAGAAATAACGAACAGAGCTCCAGAGAGGTCACTAGTGTCCCAAGATCTGGGCTTGGTGGTACGCGCTTGTAATCCCAGTACTTGGGAGGCTGAGACCGGTGGATCCGGATTTGCAGCCAGCCTCAGCTACTTAGTGAGGCCCTCTGCAACTTAGTGAGACCCTGTTTCAAAATAAAAGAATAAAAAATAGGACTAGAGGTGTAGCTCGGAGGTAGAATGCCCCTGGGTTCAATCCCTAGTACCGCCAAAAAAATAGTGTCCCAAGATTGCTCATCTGTAAGTGCTCAGCGGGGATTTGAACCCAGGCAGCCTGGAGTTTTACCCCACCATCATTACTATTTTTGTGCTGGGGCAGGGCACAATTCCCCCCAAGCTCTGGGCCAGCTCTAGTTCTTAAGAACCTACCCCCCCCTTCCTCCAGGGGGTCTGTGTTCAAGGTGAAGGCGGAGACTCGGCCCTCCCTAGGGGCTGGTGCCGGCAGACGCTCCAGCCGCTGAGAATGATTTAACCACGTAGAGCTTGTCGTTCCCGCTCTGCTCAGCAGCTTCGCTTGGAAATGATGATCGAGTAAGATTTAAGAGCCCCGAGAATGGACTATTATTCTTATCAGTGCTAATAAAGGTGAAAGCATTTTATTTCCTGGCGAGTGTGTCTCACTCCCTCCTCCCCATGAACTCCTGCCCTCCCAGCTTCCAGCAGCTTCTGGGAGCCCCCGGAGCCTGTGTTCCTGGGAGCCTCCCCCGGGCTCTCTGCAAGAGGCATCCCGGCAGGCTGGCAGGTGCACAGGTCCCATCCAGGATGTGTTTATACCGGCTTTAGCAGGGGAGAGAGGCTACAGAAAGTAGCCCGGTAAGTACAAAATGCCATTAACGTAATGACCCATGCTTCAGGGCACAGTAAAGCCAGGCAGGGGACAAAGATTTGGGACAAAGACAGCACCAGTCAGCGAAGGAGCTGACCCACCCTCACCTGGTGTAATGGGGACATTTCATAGAAGGACAAAGGTGTGCACCTGGAGACGGCCAGTCACACTGACCCGGCAGGACTGGGATGTGAGCTGCCACTGCTCCTAGGTCAAAGGGCAAGGGGAGACCCAGGAAGCTGGAGCAAAGGCTGGGACCGCAGCCCCCCTGCCACCCACAGAGGAGAAGCTAAGAAACCAGAGACCCAGCCCGACTCTCCTCGGCCACCAGCCTCCCGCCGGTGGCTTTCCTTGACCAAGCCTACCTGGGAGGCGGAGGGCCCTGGGGCTGGTGGGCTTTGCCTCCAGGACAGCCTCAGTGGCACAGAGCGGGTCAGGAAATGTAGGCGGGAGACTGAAGGCTCAGAGGCAGTGGAGGCCACTGCTATTCTGCACAGGGCGGTCAGGAGGAGCCTGTGATGGGGGCCCCTTGGGCAGAAGCCGCAGATGTCCCTTCTCATCTTCCACGCACGCTCTGCCCCCTCGTGCTGCAGATCCATCCTTACACCTTTGAAAGAAGAGGGAACCAGAATGATCTGCCCCCAAGCCCCAGCCGCACTGGGGAGGGGACAGGTATGGGGTCTGGCCTTGTAGAATACAGTGGCTGCAAATCCCGACATGCTCTGGGCTGGTGGAAGTTTCTCTGAAGGGCAAGGGACGCTCTGTCCCACCCCTGAGCAATCTCTGCTAATTCCCAGGAGAGAAAGAACCAGGGCTCAGGCCTCTGGTCCCTGCTTCCCAGGGCACATTCGTGGAGAGCTACCTGCGGTGCAGCGACTCCCAAAAAGGGCTCCCCACCTGCTCCTCCGTGCCCCTGGGGCACACGCAAAGGGAAGCCACAGGGTCCTCAGCAACTGAGGACCTGGCCATCCCACCCTCCACTGGAGTCAACGAGACCACAGAATTCTATATAATCTGAGATTCACAACATTAGATACAGACGCGCAGCATCAGATACACACGCAGGTACACACAAAATGTTAGCTATGCACATACAACGTTTGATACACACATAATACAACCTTAGCTGCAGAGCCAAGTCGGTTTTTGGGGGATTGTGAAGCCACGAGGGGGGTCCTGGAGCGTCACCCATATTCTGTCTTTACCCATCACCACCAGCCACACAGCTGCCACCGGCAGGACCTGCCCCTTGCCACTTTTAAATGTGCACAGCATATAGCGCATTCTTTAGTGCTGCAAACAGAGAAGAGTCTGGATTCCTCCGCTTGCTTTTGCCACAGCCTCTGGACACCTCATCCATCCCTGTTCTTTCTCCCCAGGAGATCTTCTGATACCCTTTGTCCTGGAGAGCCCTCCCGGAAGCATCCCTGCACCATGACTGGTTTTGTGGACGTTGGGTTTCAGACATCTTGTCACTTTTTTTTTTTTTTTTTCGGTACTGGGATTGAACTCAGCCCTATTTTTTATTCTTTATTTTGAAACAGGGTCTCACTAAGGTGTGGAGTGCCTCACTACGTAGCTGAGGCTGGCCGCAAACCCGGATCCTCCGGTCTCAGCCTCCCGAATGCTGGGATTACAAGCGTGCACCACCACGCCCAGCTATCTCGCCACTCTTTTCTGAGAGTCAGACATAGATGCACTGGCTGGCTGGACCACCGATGCCCTGAGAATAGACCTCCAGCTCCCCACGGCGACCCACAAAGCGGTGCCCCCTGCGGCCGCCCAGCTCACCCTGCTGCTCACGGTTTCCAGCCACTTCCGGGTCCTTCCTCTCCCCACTCGTCTGTACTTTGCACTCACGGTTCTATGGGCCTCGACTGATCTCCCTCCAGCTCTCACTGTGCGCGGCGATGGCTCATTCTCACCCTTCAAGTCTAACTCAAAAGTCACCTCTTCCGAGAAATCCTTTTTCACCACCCGACTAATGAAGTCTCTGCCCTTCCGGCTCTGCTTCCTGACTCCTTGCCGCAGCGCTGTGACCATGTGTAGTTCTGTTGTTGTTTACTGTTGTGGTGGTGGTGGTGTCGTGTGTGTGTGTGTGTGTATGTGTGTGTGTGTGTGTGTGGCATGATCTGTCTCCCCACTGGGATATACACTCCTCATAGCCAGCAACCAAGTCTGTATTTGTGCAGGAAAGGGTTAACCCTGTCCAAAAGGAACTTTGATCTTTGCCCTGGGGATTCTGGGTGTGGGAACCTCCAAACCCTTGGAATGTCCTGCTTGATAAGACTGTTTACCTGGGGTCTTGGGTCACATCAGATAGTCAGGGCAAGCTATGTGATTTATGGTGGGGCACGGAAGGCATGGGGCCTGGGGGTGTCAGCTTGACCTCTGGGGGGGGGCTGGAGAGCAAGGTCAACCACTCAGGCTATCAACCATCTCTGTGTGACTGAGCCCCAATAAAATCTCTGGACACCAAGGTTAGCATGAAGAGCCGGGTCAGCAGGGCTCCACGCACATTGTCACAAATCATTCCTGGGGGTGTAGGCGCTGACCACGGCTCCACCGTGAGAGGCCTTTACAGGCTCCGTGCTGGCCTTTCCTGGCCCCTGCCCTGTCGGTCTCTTCCCTGGGTTGATTTTCACCTCTGTCCTTCACTGTCCCAAACTGTCACAGTATCAGAGCTTTGCTGAGTTATGAGTCCTTCTAGTGAATTACTGGACCTGAGGCTGGTCTTAGGAAGCTCCCAAACTTTTCAACTGGTGCCAGAATGGAAGTGGTCAGGGGGACCCTTGATCTTTTCAGTAATATTCATGGATTCGTGGCTATTGTCCAGGCACCTAAGGCCACACATGATGTGTAGTAAGTATTCAGGAGGCACTTAGTGATAGTGATATTGAATGATCTTGCTGGGATGCAGGCCCCCCAGATGCAGCCAGCACCCCTGGGATTCACCCTCAGCTCCTGCAGCCTCATGCTGCCACACTGGGTCCATCCCTGCTGCACGATCTCTAGTTCCAGAAAGTACTGTGCTTCCTCGCACCTCGGGCCTTGTGTAGTGGAGGCTGCGTTCTTTGGGGACCCCTTCCTTATCTTCACCGCCTGTGACTCCTCATCATCCTTCCCAGCCCAACTCAAGCACCGGCTCCCCTGGGAAAGATCCCACAAGCCCAACCCTCTCCAGGCTGGAATGAGCCGCCTCATCTGGATTTCCAGGGCAGCCTGTGCTCACCCTGAGGTTGACTGGTGTCAGCTGGGTTGTGATGGGGAGGCTCCTGTTCAGAGCCTCTTCCTAGAGCCTGGCTGCATTTTAATGGCGCTTCTGCCCAGACCATTGCACTAGGGCTCTTCTGAAGCCTGGAGCTGTGTGGTTGATTTCCGGTGCTTTTCCCAATGAGCGTGTTGCCAAGTGCAGAACAGAGTAGAGGACAAAGCCATCAGGAGGCCGCCCTCTCAAGGAGTTGCTTAGACGAGAAGTGAACTGCCCCACATGTGGATAGGAGCCCAGGCCCCTGTGCTTTTGAAGATGTCCTCCTAACCTTGGGCGTGGGTGGAGGGCGGTGGAGCTGGCTGCCCCCTCCCTGCTCTGTGGCAGGCTGACTATAAATTGGCCTATGATGGCTCCACCTCCTGGTGTCCACACCCTTGTGTAAGCTCATGTCCTGGCACTGGGGCTGACCTGGAGACTCATTCTAAACAAAGGCACCTGGCAAAATCATGAGATACTGCTTTCCTGAGATTTCTTTTTTTTTTTTTTTTTTTTTTTTGCGGTACTGGGGATTGAACTCAGGGGCATTCTACCTCCGAGCTATATCCCCAGCCCTATTTTTTATTTTTTTTATTTTGAAACCGAGTCTCACTAAGTTGCGGAGTGCCTCACTAGGTAGCTGAGGCTGGCCGCGAACCCGGATCCTCTGGTCTCAGCCTCCCGAATGCTGGGATTACAAGCGTGCGCCACCACGCCCGGCTCTGAGATTTCTTTAAAAAGGTTCCATCTTCTGTCTTGTTAGTGGTCTTTCTTCCCTACTGGCCTTCTTTGTGTCAAGAAGCTGAGGAAGGTCCCAGCTAATAGCCCACTGGGAACCGAAGCCCTCAGCCCAGCCAAAAGCAACAAGGACCCAAATCTGCAGCCACCAGCGGCAAAAGTGAACTTGAAAGTGAATCCTTCCCCCGCCAATCGAGCCTTCGAATGAGATCCCGGCCCTGGCTGATACTCTGATTGCAGACTGTGAAAAATGCAGGGGATCCAGCTGAGCCACAGGCCCTGCAAAACGAATGCATTCTCCCAACCCCAGGTTCTCCCTAACTGCAGCAGAAACAACACAGCCTGGACCCAAATCCCAGGGCTTCTACCTGGCGCCTGCGTGACCCTGAGCAAGTCACAAAGTCAATGATCTCACCAGGGGTAGGAGAATATTACCGACTCCATAGGATCATCAGCATGAGGACCAGATTAGTCCATTCATATACAATGCTTACAGCAATGTTAATTTTTATAATATTTATTACTACCCATTATATCACATAAATATTGATGATATTTACCCTGGTAAATCACCGCAGCTTAAGTCTCCACCTGCCTTAGTATTTATAATTGACCACGTGCCAGCCCCATGAGCCAGCCGTCCTACAGCCGGCAGAAAGAAAGCTCTGGGACAGAAAGCAGCCAGGGCAAGGCCTGGCTCCCCATCCTCAAAGGCCACGTCTCCTCTCTGCCCGGCATCCCGACTACCTTCACTTTGGGCACACGGAGAGAGGAGTTGTACACGCGGGCCCAATCATTCCACTATTTGCAAACACATTTACAGTCAGGATCCATTCCCCCTGATTGTTAAGGGGAATTCAATACCAAATCATTACAATTAAATCCCATTCTGGACAGTCAGAACATAAAACAGCCCTCAGCAGGCACCCGCCAACGGAAACCTGTCTCTCCAGCTGCTCTTCCAGGAGCTGAGCGCTGCCTCCAGCCTGCAGGCCTCCAAGCTTGTTCCTGGCCAGAGTCCCGGGTCCTGGAAGAGGGTCTTTTCAGGGTAATCAAGGTGCTGGTCTAGGGCAGGCTCTGTTGCAAAAGTTTGCTCTGGAGTTAGATGTCTCCTGTCGCTGTCAACTTAGTAATGATATGTGTTGGCAAATCTCAAAAACATGTGGTTTATATAGCAAGAACATAGGCCTCAGTGGGCAGTGATGGATTATAGGTGGTAGATTACTGGGGGCGAGGGGGACCAGGTAGGGTTGTATCCTTCCTCTGCAAAACCTGAGGTTCTCTACCTCGGCTTCTATACCTTGGGGATTTTCTCAGTTAACATTGAGAAGTCTGCTCCAGCCTAGAGCCAAGCTACCTGCAAAGTAAATAAAATTGGCTGCAGATTGTCTGCGGGCCCAGGATTCAGGCTGGAGAAAAGGTGGAATTCCTGCACAGCAGCCTGAAAGGGAAGAAAGCATATTCCAGTGGCAAGAGTCGAAGCACAATTTATGTCCCGGGTTATAGAGAGTCTGTCACTGGCTTCTGCTGATAGAGTTTGACCCCCATTTCCTTTTTTAAATTGCTTGCGGGCATGCGGATGCCTCTGAGGATTGGTATCGCCAGTGTTCCCTCCTGGGCCTCCCCTGAGACTTGAGCCTGTGTATCTTCGTTGGCTCGTTCCTTCAAGGTGATGGTGCAGGGATGGTAAGGCGAGGCCTGACGCCCTTGCGCCCGCGCCTGGATGTGTGTGTTATGGCTAATGAGCATCGCAGATATCCTCAGAAAGACAGGATCGAATAATTGCTGTCAAAGCTATGCTTCTGATTAGCTTTCTATTCCCAAAGCTAATTGTCCAATTTAATAGGCATCTGCTATTTTTCATAAATGTGTTTGAACTTCACAAGCCAAGTGATTTTTTTTTTTGCTGTTGTTGTTGTTGATAGCAGAAAATCAGAAACCTGGGAAATAATACATTTTATATCCTGCCGGGTCCCGCTCAACCCAATAAGGAACATCTGGGAAGAAAGGCTAAGCAGAAGTACAATATGCAAATTCACCCGTTAGCTGTCCTGCACGGTTCTGGGGGTTGTTTTCCATGCGATGAATCTGTTGAACTGGTTATGAGCCGAGAACGGCCTGATGAGAATTTCTCCCCCTGAAATCCAGAGTATGTTTTAGGAGAGCCAGCGGCAACAGCGGAGGAGACCTCACACCTGCGCGGGCCCCGCCTCCGCTCCCAGTGAGTGTGCCATCTCCAGGAGGTCGTGTTCTTGGTGGCGAGGATCTTGGTAGGTTTCACGCCACTTTCAGTGGGAAATGGGATTATACAGGCTTGCAGCTTATTACCTCTGGCTCCCTACAGCCCTCACGCTGTGCAGCTGCAGCCGAGCAACTGCAGACGGAGGAAACATCCGTAGCCGCCTTGCGAGGAGATAGCCAGCTTCCCAACTTACCCAGCTATTAAACTAGAGGGTTGTGCTCAGGAGGGGGCTGTACGGATTAGGATAGCATAGATGAAGCTCCAATAGCCAACGACTCCAAAATCTCCACTGTACGATCATGAGAAGTCTCTTTCTATCTCCTGCTATCTTTCGGCGGGGGCTCTGAGACCATGTCATCGCCATCTTGGCTTTGCAATGTGAGCTGACGGTGCAGACACCATTAGGAATTTTGCTGATTGGCCCATAGAAGGAAAAAGGGAGTCCTTGGGTCTCACATCAGCAACTAAGTGGCCAGTCTAGAGATAACAGGATTCACTGGCCCAGAGTGGCCAAGGTTGGATGGAGCTGCGTGCCGGTCGATGCAATTCCACCAGGTCCATGGAGGACGGAGGAGGCAGACTGTTGGACAAATGCACTGTGACTGTCACTGGGTGGTGTAAGACTGGTGAAAGCAACCAGGAGACAGATGTGACTGTGTGAAGGAAGAAAGGTAGACACTTCCAGAGATGACTGTGAGTGAAAAGGACTACGGGGGAGATGGCACAGGCGTTTGTAGGGTTGTTTCCAGAAATAGTCAGGAGTGGAATTGAGTCATTTAGAGCCCTTCCATATAAATGCAATCAGCCTGAATTGCCCGCCTGGTTTTCAATAATGCGTGTGCTGTGATCGGAATGCGTGTGCCCTCTCCAACATTCCAAGTTGAAACTCAATCCGCCAAACATAGTACTAAGAGATGGGGCCTGTGGAAAGTGATAAGGCCAGGAGGGTTATGTCCTCAGGAATTGGACTAGTGACCTTCTAAAGGCCCCTTTCCACACCCTCTGCTGTGTGAGCGCACTGAGGCGTCCTCTCGTAAGCAGAGCCTGGGCCCTTGCTAGACACTGAACGTGCTGGAAACTTGGCCTTGAACTTCCCAGCCACCTGCACTGTGAGCCATACGTTTTCGTTGTTTGTAAATTACCCCCATCTGAGATACTTCGTGATGGCAGCTCAGGGTGGGGCGGGGGGAGAGATAGACAAAGGAGTTGGCCAGACCAGCTGCTGAGTCGTGGCTGTCTCCTCAACCTACCCAAGATGTCACTAAGACAGAAAAGTGGATGGATGGAGCAGGAAGCACCCAGGCCGGCCGGGAGCCCCGTCCTGCCTGCTCCTACCATGCGCCATTTTCAATACACAGTCAGAAGCTTACAGAAGGGGCTAATAATGACCCCCTGTTGCTGGAGGTTGCTGCAGCCTGTCTTAGTTCATTATCTCCGCGTATTCGTATTCTCATGGCCACTCTGACAGTAGCTGCTATTATCCCATGCCAGGATCAGGAAACTGAAATTCAGACAGACCAAGAAACCCACTGAAGGCCATTCGGCTCGTAAGTGGCAGAGCTGGGTCCATGCCCACAGTGAGTCCTAAAGCCAGTTCTCTTTCTACTATGGTTTCTCTCTTCCACTGATCTGGAACCTGAAACCCAACTCTGAGCCAACCCTCCTCCCAACAACCAAAAACGATGGCCAACCCCTCGAACCGCCATATCACAGCCAAGAGGAATCTTCCCAGGTCACCAACTCACTCAATCTGGTCCCTCTTCAGCTGGGTGTGGTGACACATGCATCTAAGGCAGTACTTGGGAGGCTGAGACAGGAAGGTCACAGGTTCAAGGCCAGTCCTAGCTATGGAGCGAGACTCTCAGCAACCTAGCTAGACCTTGTTTCAAAAATAAAAATTAAAAAAGGGATGGGGTAGTGAGGCATGGTGGCACACGCTTGTAATCCCAGTACTTGGAAGACTGACTGGAGGATTCAGGTTCATGGCTAGCCTCAGCTACTTAGTGAGGCCCGCCGCAACTTAGTGAGACCCTGTTTCAAAATACAGATTAAAAAAAATTGGACTGGGGGCATAGCCCAGAAGTAGAATACCTCTGGGTTCAATCCCCAGTACCGCAAAAAAAAAAAAAAAAAAAAAAAAAAGGATGGGGGTGTGGCTCAAAGGTAGACTGTCCCTGGGTTCAATCCCTACTTCCTGATACACAGAAACACACACACACACACACACACACACACACACACACACACACACACACTTGTCCCTCCATGTCCACCCACACCCCGGTTGCAGAATATAACAAAACCCCATCTTCTGCTTAATTTAGAGATATTTATGGCACACTTTGAAATGTCAAACATTTTCATTAAATCGTCTCACACTCGGACTGGCAAGGGGGCACTGGGGTCTCTGGGAGACACTTTAATCTCAATCAATTAGGAATTGAGCCGTCCTAGTGGTGTAGTGATAAAAGAACACTTTAATTTCAGAGCTAATTAAATATCAACAATTGGAATGCAGCATCAGACACTTAACCTGCAGTAACCCATTATTTATTGGGAATATAGCACATTGACTCTGGCTATGAAGTGAGTTGTAGTCATTTTAATATCAGCTGTCACAGACCAGCGGCTCCCTTTTGTTTCCCTCCGACACAATCAGGTCCCAGACTCCGCCGGGACCACTTCAGCACCCGGGCTCGACACCAGATTAATTAAGATGGAGTCCCACACAGGAGTTCCGACACCAGGTGCCGTGGCCCTGGGACACAGCCCTGCACCAGGGAGGGCGACACAGGCAGCTAACAAGTCCGCCCAGGCTCACGTGGACCAAGCAGACAAATCGGGGTCTGGAAATGGACCACCTGTGATGCATTTAGCTGCTGGTGACAGAAGAAAAATCTCCACCTGAAAGTACTTTAGCAGCAAGGGTTTACTGGCTCACATAGAGGAAAGTCGGGGGGCAGGTGGGGCTGCAAAGGTGGGTAATTCAGAGCTCTGATGCTCTGCAGCCACCCGGGGCTCTCTCTGCTCACGCTGCCATCTTTACTGGGTACTTACTGGGTACTAATTGGTGGGCGCTGACATTCTACCCACCATATGGGATAATGTCGAGCAAGAGGGGGCGCTTCCTTCTCTTCACCTTCCCCCCCCCACTCCATTAGTTTGGGGTTAATTTGGAAGTACTGAACACTTGCCAAGGCCACACAGAATGCCTGCACATGCCTCATCTGTGTCCTCTAGTTTCAACCAAATGGCAGGTGTTATTTGAATCTCACGAATTTTTCTACCAGTGCTCTTTTCTTCTCCTCCTCCTCCTCCTTCTTCTTCTTCTCTTGTCCTCCTCCTCCTCCTCTTTCTTCTTCTTTC
>PVLC010009456.1:0-53992 GCA_004027655.1 Graphiurus murinus
GGTGGCGCACGCTTGTAATCCCAGCATTCGGGAGGCTGAGATCGGAGGATCCGGGTTCGCGGCCAGCCTCAGCTACCTAGTGAGGCACTCCGCAACTTAGTGAGACTCGGTTTCAAAATAAAGAATAAAAAAATAGGGCTGGGGGTATAGCTCGGAGGTAGAATGCCCCTGAGTTCAATCCCCAGTACCGAAAAAAAAATAATAATAAATAGGGCTTGGGTTGTATCTCAGAGGCAGAATGCCTCATGTCTTTAAAACACCATCTATATGCTTCAGATTCCAAATATCAGCCAGAACGTCTCCCCTGGATTTCAGACTCCTGTTCTACAGTCAACTTGTCCATATATACTTGGAATATCTAATAGATATGCCAGATTTGACATCCGAAGCTGACCTCCTGATTAACCCCTCAAATTAGCTCTTCCCCCAGTCTTTCCCTTCTCGGGTGATAGCAACTTTGCCCTTCCAGTTGTTCTTGCCAAAAAAGGTGAAATCACCCTTGATATTTGTCCTTCCTTTACATCCAACATTCAATCATTCACGAAGTATGACTAACTCTCGCTTCTAAGTGTGTCTCAAATTTGGCTACCTCTGCTGCTACCTACTGGTCACAGTTTCTATCCTCCCTCACGTGGCATGCTGCAAGGGCCTCCTGACTATTGCCCCTTCTTCCAGCCTTGCCCCCTGCTGTCTGTCTTCTACTGAGTAGCCAGAGTGATTATTTTAAAGGTAAGTCAAATCTTACCACATCTCCAGTCTGAATTCTCCAATGGTCTCTTCCTTTCTGGTTCCCCAGTACTGTCTCTAACTTCATCCCATGATTATTTTATTTCATCTTCCCACAGGGAAAACTGGCTTACTTGCTACTCCTCCAATACTCTGAGAACCATCTGCCCCAGGGCCTTTGCATTCGCAGTATCCTCTGAATAACTATTCCAGAAACATACCTCGCTTATTTTCATCTCCAAGCTCTGCTTTAAGTAGTCTCTTACTAATGAGCCCTACTCAGACCACCTTGTTTAATACTACAACCTCACTCCCACCCAGAATGCCCAATTTCCCTTACTCTTCTCTACATTGTCTTTTCCCATAGTACTTCTTACTTTATAACAAATGTAGTATTTGTTTTTAGTGTCTGTCTATCCTGAATGAAGAATAAAAACTCACAAGGGCCTTACTCATGGTCTTCTTCTGTCTGTCCCTTGAGTTTTTGGCCGTGTCCCAGGAAAGCACAGCTTATGACCCTCTCTTTGGAGCTACAGAATATTCCTCGAATCCATCACAAGCAAATCACTCTTGACCCTGTGATTCATCTCTGAACCCGGGAAGCAACCAGAGCTTTTTCTGTGGTCATCTCTCCATTGGGGGTGACTGACACACCATTACCTCCTGCAGGTATTCCTTCTGGTGCTAAAATAATCTGATGTGATCTGATGTGAATTATTCATACTTACTGAAATTGAAAATTGATGTACCACCTCTCCTAAGAATTCTTGCTTATCTAACCTCAGGCTCAGTGATGAGACAAATAATCTTGTTCCTTGTGAAAGGAGATGGGTGTGTGCATGGGGGGAGTTGAGGTGTACACTAAAAGGCTTGCCATTTCATTTTGTTATGACCTTTCCTGTCCATCTATGAAGTGTTTACATAGACGATTGGTAATTTAATCATTGTTACTCTCAGGTTTTAGTGGGAGGTAAAGATTTGGGGTCTAGATGGAGTTGGAAAACTATGAGTCCCATCTATTTTTGACAATAAAATGTATTGGAACAGAGCCACCATTCATATACGTATTGTGTCTGGCTGCTTTCATTCTGTGATGGCATAATTGAATAGTTGTAACAGAGACCTGCAAAGCCTCAAATATTTACTGGCCTTCACAGAATAAATTTGCTAACTTAGGCTCTAGAAGGAGCCTGCCTGCTGCGGAAGTGACCTAGTAGCTTGGAATTTAGTTCAACAGCTCAATTTCACAGACAGTCACTGTGAATTGTACTGCATACAGGTGCAAGAGTTGGAAGCAAAGAAAATAGACATAGGGGGATATCTTTGTCTTTATGTCTTGACAGACCCCTTCCAGCCCTGATTTCCACTTTGACTTAAATTATTTTTTTTCAAAAATTTATCATGCAAAAATAAGTAAATAAAGAAGAGTTGAAAGGAGTTCAAGTATCCATACAATACCATCTAGATTCTACAATGTACATTTTACTGTATTTGCTTTGCTGTAAATCTATTCCTCCATAACTCTGTCTTGGTGTTATAACTATTATTGTTATTTTTGCTGCTTTCAAAATTGCAGACATCAGTATCTGCCATCCACGGTCACCTCAGCAGACATAGCAGTAATTAGAGGTTACTTCCAATTCATTTTTAGTTTAACTCCAATACTGTGATCCTGAAAGCGGCCTCCATTTGGTCAGAAGACACAACTCTACAAAAAGTTGAAAACCGAGAAAGGTTATCAGGGTAAATGAGGGAAGTATCAAGGGAATCATTCACCTCAATTTCTCAGCTTCCCTGCTTCAGAGATGAATCAGCCTTTCAGGGCCCAGAGTGATTTGCTTGTGATGGATTCTAGAAACATTCTGTGACTTCAGAGAGAGGGTCATAAGCTGTTCTTTTCTGAGATGTTGCCAAAACCCCAGGGGAAAGACAGACAGGAAAACAGGAGTTTCGTGTAACAGTTGGTTACATGTAGCTTCTGGGTCAGAACGCTGCTTGATGGAACAGATCGGGTCTGTGTGGAGCACTCTCACCAGGGGGGAAATGGAAGTCACATGTATTCATCTTCTCTGGTTATAGTTGAATGTCTCCAACTGCCCAATACAGTAATGGCCTTCATAAACCCATGTTTACAAAAGAATCAGTCCTTGATTTGGGGCCAACTGATTTCCTGGGTTCAATGAGTCTGAATCCCTAATATGAACTATTCCAGACATATTTGTCATTTAATGAAGAGCAGCTACACTTCCCTAGGAGGCCAATTACCAAATCTGCATGAAAGAATTTTTGAGTTCATAGCTTGAAGAAGGAAAAAAAATTGCAAATGATGAGGTCTTTAGGATGTCCAGGTCCTCATACATCTTTGAAAAGGAAGTCGATAAGTGAAACAGATGATACAAATAAAATATTTGAATAAAAAAGAAAAATGTCAAATAAAATTTGTGGACAATGTAGGGGATCATTAAAGATTATAATGGTGTTACTTAGAATCATTTAGAAAAGGCTTTGTTAATAGTCATATCAGCATGAAGTTTTCTTTTATGATTCTCGGGATTTCAAAGGAGATAGATGGGCATATATTCAGCTGCCTGCTCCACATCTGCATATGACATCGTGAAAAGTGTTCAAAATTCAACATACACAATCACAATTCTTATTACAGAAGTGAGCCCTGCTAGGCATGGTGGGACACACCTGTGATCCCAGTATGTAGGAAACTGAGACTGGAGGATCACAGCCTTCAGCCTTCAGCCTTCGAGGCCAGCCTCAGCAACTCAGCCAGGCTCTCAGAAACTTAGTGACCTTGCTTCAAAATAAATAAAATAGGACTGTGAGTATAGCTCAGAGGTAGAATGCATCTAGGTTCAATTCCCAGTCAGTGTCTCTCTCTCTCTCTCTCTCTCTCTCTCTCTCTCTCTCTCTCTCACACACACACACACACACACACACACGTAGGCCCTGTTATAGTGAACTATTATATGCCCTCTATTCTATTTGCAAACATTCTACCCTCTCTGAATTTTGTTTTTCCTCATTGTAAGCCTGTTAGCTTTTCTGACCTTTTCTTTTACTCTTTTTCTAAAGGGCTTTGCAAATGGAATTCCCTGTCTTGCCCTGACCATGCACATCCTTGGACTCAGCTTCTACCAGTGACCAACTTGTCAAAGATATACTGCAGGGATGGGGTGGGGAATTTAATCACATTATAGCTGTGGAGATGGAGATTTTGAGTCCCACAGGAAGCTCGGAAAAGCTGTTAAAGTGAAAAATTCCTCAAATATTGCAGATCCATTATAGAGATGTGTAAAAATGATCAGCTGAGCGATTTCCTCTTATTTTATTATGAAGGTGTCCTTGTAAATGCTAATTGTCCCCTTTAGGGACATCTGCACTGGAGGTACCTGTCAGGGTCAGAGGACTGCAACATTTTATCTCTAAAGTCTAGTTTCATAATTATTTATCTTGCTTGATGACTAGTCAACGAGGTAACAATTTAAATGAACATATCTACTTTCTGAAAGGACAAATATGTGTGAAATTTTGTTATTAGTCTGGAGAACCTTGAAAATCTACCTCTTCTCTCTTCTTCTCTTCCAAAAAGATTTATTTTGCATTGGGGATTGAAGGGGCAGCTACTGAAAGTTTCCCAGAGACAGTGACATAGGAGCTAAAAGCTGAAAGATGAAAGGGAATAAGCCACATCCAAGAGAAGAAAAGATAATTCCCAGCAGAGGCACATTCCAGAGCCTAAAAGAAGTTCAGCATGGAGGGACAGGGGGGTAGGGCGGGGTGGAGGAGCGTGTGTGTGGGTGCCTGTGTTTACTCTTGAGCAAGTGCATTAAGGGGGAGATACACAGACCTGTCTACCAAGGGTAATGGGGAGCCACTAAAGGTTTGGGGCCATTGTTATTCCTCTTGCCTACAACGTGGAAAATGGATTGGCCAGTGGAAATCCTGAAGGCAGGAACAGTGGGTGCTATTGGCAAAGATGAGCAGTGGTAGTCAAAATTGGAAGGTTCGGAGGTATTTACAGCTATTAGGAATCAGAATCCAGAAACTTCCAAGGTGAAAGGATGAGACGGGAGAGCCTACATTTCAGGCTCAGGCATCTGGATGATCATCGTGTGTAGGAAATGCAGTCGCACTTATAAGGGCCAAAGAGCACTGGGCAGACCTCTTCCACTTCTATTTTACTTGCAGACAGTTGCAAACAACTGATAAGCAATACTACTTTAATATCCTATGGCACTTTCAATGTTTGCATGTATTATCTCATTTAGCCTTGAATCACCAGTGTAAGGTACAGAGGGTGAGCGGGAGCCCCAATGATAAATAAGGAGCCCAGGGGAAAGTCTTTGTTCCTTTACTAAGTAATCTGTTCTTTTGGAATAGGAGCATGCAAACTAGCCCTGCAGCCAAAATGGATATGCAGCCCTGTTTACCTAGTTCTGCACAGTCTGAGGGCTGAGAATGGTTTTTACATTTTTAAGTAGTTGAAATGAAGAAAAGAAAAATCGAAAGGAGAATAATACCTTGTTCCAGGAGAAAATTCTATGAATTCAAAATTAAATGAATCATATGAATTCACATTTCAGTATCCATAATTAAAGTTTTATATAACCCCACCCATTGACTTAAGTATCGTCGATGGCTGCTTTCTTGCTACAAAGGCGAACTGGTACAATCTCCACAGAAAACCTGTGTGGTCTGCAAAGTTGAAAATATGTACTACCTGGTCCTTTACACACAGAGTTTGTCTACCTTAGAGACATCACTTTTTCCCTTTCTCAAAATCAGTCAGTGAGCCTTCTGGTGCCTAGATAGCAGGAACTGCAGTCAGGCTTCCACTTCTGATTAACAGTCCTAGCAATTGGTCAAATTGTCGTGTTGGCTCGTGGCAACTCCTCATTCTCTGGGGACACTGCCCAGACTGCTCACTGTATTCCAACAGCATCCAAGTTCTTAACCAATTGTGTCCCCGCTGGAACGTGCCTTTTCTGCAGCTAGGAACAGAGATGCCTTGGTCTTTGGCTTATATGCTTCCCCATTCTAAAAGGCAAACAGCAGGAAAGTTATGTAACAATCGTGTAGTGACAAGCCCATTTAATTCTCATTGTTACCCTAAGAGGCTGGTATGATTGTTGGAACTCAAGGCCTCAGGAGGCCCATGCAAAGTTTCCTTTTCCTTTTTCTTTTCTTTCTTTTTTTTTTTGCGGTACTGGAGATTGAACTCAGGGACATTCCACCTCCAAGCTATACCCCCAGCCCTATTTTTTATTCTTTATTTTTTTGAAACAGGGTCTCACTAAGTTGCGGAGTGCCTCACTAGGTAGCTGAGACTGGCCACGAACCCAGATCCTCCGGTCTCAGCCTCCCAAATGCTGGGATTACAAGCGTGAGCCACCACGCCCGGCACAAAGTTTCTTAAAGTTAAATCTTCTCACAGGTTAAAACAGCCTGACTCAATGAGATGGTTTAACACTCCAAGCTGACTGTTGAATTTTGATTATTGTCCCCCCCCACTTTGTTTATTGCTAACTTTTAACTCTTGTTTGCTGTTAACTTTTAACTCTTATTCCCCCCAACTTTGCGCACCTGCAGAAGATATGTTTGGTCACATAGGCTAACGCCATAAATATAGACACTTTTTACCCATACTATGGAAAAGTGAACTTTTCACTCTGAGCGTGTAGTCTGTATAAAAGTAACCCAAAACAGCCACTCGGGGCTGCCCTTGGGTTTCTTGCCTAGTGCTGGTAATAAAGACTTTCTATTGTCAACAAAGTGGTCTGGGTCATCTCTGGTGGGATACCTCGCAACACTATCATCATCAGCATCCTCATTTCACTGAAGAGGAATCCCAGGCACCTAGGGAGGCTGAGCCACCTGCCTGAGGTCACTCCATGTACCAGCTCCAAGATGTGGAGGAAGCTGTCCAAATCCCTGCAGCCAAGCTGGGCTGCGTTGTGTGGCAAGCAGACTCCAGGTAAAGGCCACGTTGCCTGCAATTTCAAATTTGGGGGGGCGGGGGGGGGGCTTGGCCTTGATCACCTGCCAGGTCCACTCACCCGGTCTGGGGCCCAGCATGCCCCCAAGTGGCCGGGGTGCGCATGTCTTCCGTGCGGTGCGGGTGCGGGAGGGGCACTGTGACCAAAGGGCTGGCCAGGGAGAGGCAGAGGGCGGGGCGAGGATCCAAGCCCAGAGTGGCTTAAGGGAGTGTCACCCCCGCCCAGGGCCCCGATCCCCAAAGACTCCCGCCTCCCCGAGGCCGCGCAGCCAGCGAATTGCTGAGTCACCGTGAGGCGACTGCGTCCTCCCGACTCGCCCTCCCCGCGCTTATAGTCCGCAGTCGCATCCCCAACCGCAGCAGAAGCTCTCCAGAGGTCCCCGCGCCCCCTCCTAGGCCGCCACCGCCGCCGCGTGAGTGCCAGGGGCTCCCGCGTGGGTGCGTCGGGTGGGGGATGTGGGCCAGCGTTTAGCAAGATCCCGCCTTCCCCGGCCCGCTGCCAGTCGTGGGGGAGATGACCTGAGATGCTTAAATAGTACTGAGAGTTTGTGCAAGTGGTCGACGAGGGTCTTCCTGCCAAGCATCGATGCCGGTTAAATACCTCATCCCTTGTTCCCAGGCATAGAATTTAATTGTGGGCGTCTGGAAGGATCCAGAATAGTCTAGCTGGGGATTTAAAAAAAAAAAAATTCTGGTTGCTTGTGTGTGGATGATGACAGGCATGCACTGCTTTGAGTATTAAACTCACTTGTGTGTCTCGCATCCCATCACCCAAGAGAGTTACTGATTCTACACTCGGGGAGGATACATTTTGGGATAGGCCTTAACTGACTGAAGGGTATTGCTGGGTTCGGCTCCTCTTAATAACAGCACTTACCCGTGCTCCTAACACTAACTGCGTTCCATCCAGGCAGTGGGATCTCGTTACTCCCATCTTAAGGATGGGAAGACTGATGCTCAGAGTCCCAGGTCAACAACTGGTAGGCGGTGAGGTTAGGATACAAACCCAGGCTGGTAGGTGGTGAGGTTAGGATTCAAATCCAGGCTGTCTGACTCCAAAATTCGTGCTAAAGCAAACTTCTCTTGGTTTCAGCAGGAATCTTTGAAGGAATTAATTCTGTATCTCCTGAAGAAGAGATTTAGGGATCGGAGGTACTCTCTGCAAGCACTTGAAGTGGGAAGGAGGCTAATTTTCCCTGTTGTTTCATAATCCATTGGTTAGAACTTAGACCCTTCAAAGAGGAAATAATACGCACAGGATGTAGGTCTGTCCTGAAATCCAGGAGGTACTTTAGAAGCCTCCATAAAAGTTTCTTGTCCAAAAAGTTGGCCCTGAACCTCAGGGATAGATGGGTCTTTGAATTAAAGTCTCCTTCCAATGCCAAGATCTTCAGAATATTCTGGTGAGAGTCAGAGAGACTTCGTGGTTTTTCTCTGTGTTCCCTAGGTTGCCACCCAAATCCCCCTGCCATCTGTCACCCTATTCATGAGGTGGCACTGGGGGCTGGGTGGCGCGGTACAGAGAATTCAATGAGGTAAAGCAGATAAAGTGCTCATTAGAGGTTCTTAGCATGTACCCAAGAAGGCTGTTACAGCTAACCCTTGTACAAGATGACTATAGATTACATGAGATAGTTATAGATCATCGCTGGGGTACCTAAGCACTCATGCATGTGTTACCATCATCACTGGGGTTTTAAATCATCTAATCCAGGCCATGAATAGAGTAAGCACTCAGTAAATTATAGCCATTTCCATTTGGGGCAAGTCTAATTTTATTTTATTTTTATTATTATTATTATTTTTTTTTTTTTTGCGGTACTGGGGGGTTGAATTCAGGGGCATTCTACCTCCGAGCTATACCCCCAGCCCTATTTTTTATTCTTTATTTTGAAACAGGGTCTCACTAAGTTGCAGAGTGCCTCACTAGGTAGCTGAGGCTGGCTGCAAACTCGGATCCTCCGGTCTCAGCCTCCCAAATGCTGGGATTACAAGCGTGCACCACCACGATGGGCAAGTCTAATTTTAATATCTTTTATTTTTTAGTCCTTGGATGTTTACTCCAATATGACTTCTTTTCTGTTGACCTTCCCCTTGCTTTCTTTCCTCTACAGTTCAGCATCAGTACACTCTCTGTTTAGACTTCGACATGGGGTCATCCAAGAAGGTTACTGTCACAGTGCTCAGCCGGGAGCAGTCGGAAGGGGTTGGAGCTCGAGTCCGCAGAAGCATCGGGCGACCCGAGGTATGCTGGTTGAGTGGCTGTCTTTTCAGAAGGGTCTGGTGGGATGTTGAAGGTGATTTGGGAAGAGAGGGCCAAGACAGTCATGAGCTGTTTTGTGGGGTGCCATAGATGCAAACTAAGCTTCAGGATTGGGGCCCCATGCCAACCAGCCCCAGCCCAAAGGGGAATTCTAGAATGTGAGCGAATACGGAAGTCCTGGCTAGCAAGTGCAGCTGAGCTGGAAGAAGTATCTCTGCTTCCCTCTGCATACCCATATCCTACCCCCAGCCGACCAGCTACCTGCCTCACCGTGTGACTCGCCCAACATGACCATCCTGCAGCTCCCCAGTTTATATGCCCACAGTTCAGAGCACCAGGGGAAAACTCCAGGTCTCAATTCCAAATGCCCAGGAGAATCTGATCGGCTTGGCATGGGACAGGTCTTCATTTTTTTTTTTTTTTTGGTGCTAGGGATTGAACCCAGGGGCATTCCACCTTCGAGCTCCACCCCCAGCCTATTTTTTTATTCCTTATTTTGAAACAAGGTCTCACTAAGTTGCAGAGGGCCTCACTAAGTAGCTGAGGCTGACCTTGAACCCGAATCCTCCGGTCTCAGCCTCCCAAGTACAGGGATTACAAGTGTGCACCACCACGCCCGGCTAGGTCCTCACTCTTGGCCAGTCCCATATTGTCAGGGTTTTGGGGTTCACAGAGAGACTGCTGAGACCTAGCTCCCTAGACCTATGCTTGTAGGATCATGTAGGTGAAAACTCAGAAAATGTGACTGTAGGCTAGGTGGATGTTTTTCAACATTAGAAAATCTTTTCATTTGAGTAACATGACAAACTGGGGATTTGCAGGGGGAAAAAATCTTATATGAACAGAAAGGTTTCAAATGGTGGTCACAGCCCAAGGAATATAACCTCTAGTGCCATAACACACATTCCCAAAACATTTTTTTTTTTTTTTTTTGCGGTACTAGGAATTGAACTCAGGGGCGTTCTACCTCCGAGCTATACCCCCAGCCCTATTTTTTATTCTTTATTTTGAAACCGGGTCTCACTAAGTTGCGGAGTGCCTCACTAGGTAGCTGAGGCTGGCCGCGAACCTGGATCCTCCGGTCTCAGCCTCCCGAATGCTGGGATTACAACCGTGCGCCACCACGCCCGGCTTTCAAAACATTTTTTTTTTAACAAGAGAAGAAATACATTAGGGAAATGGAAAAGTAGGATTGGTTTGCCAATCTTCTTAAACCCCATTCAGATATTTTCATACTACTTTGTTGCTAGACCTAAGGTTTACTGTTTCCACATTTATTTATTTATTTATTTTGCTACTGGGGATTGAACTCAGGGGCATTCTACCTCTGAGCTATACCCTCAGCCCTATTTTTTATTCTTTATTTTGAAACAGGGTCTCACTAAGTTGCGGAGTGCCTCACTAGGTAGCTGAGGCTGGCTGCAAACCCAGATCCTCCAGTCTCAGCCTCCCAAATGCTGGGATTACAAGCGTGCGTCACCACGCCCGGCCTGTTTCCACTTTTAAATAAAAAGTATCTTTGAAAGGTGTTGATAGGAGTTTTAAATATTACTGGCTTTCCCCAATGAGTGTTGCCCTATATTATTGATAGATTTGATAGTTTTTTACATTTATTTATTTATTCATTTATTTATTTATTTTTGTGGTATTAGAGATTGAACACAGGGGCATTCTACCTCTGAACTACACCTATAGCTCCTATTTATTTATTCGTTTGTTTTGAAACAGGATCTTACTAGGTTCCTGAGTCTACATTATTGAGGCTGTCCTGGAACCTGTGATCCTCCTGTCTCAGGCTCCCAAGTACTGGGATTATAGGCATGTTGGCCAGACTAATTTGATCATTTTTAAAAAATCACTTATTAGTTTTTGAGTTGAGAGATAAAAAAAATTGTATATATACTTGTTGTACAGCATGATGCTTTGTAATGCAGACACATTGCAGAATGGTAAAACCAAACTAATTAGCATATGCATTAGCTCACATAATTTTTTTTCAGTGCTGAAGGTGCTTAAAATCTATGGTCTTAGCAATTTTCAAGTATATAATACATTGTTATTAACTATAATCAGCATGCTGTGCAGTAGGTCTCTTGAACATATTCCCTGCCTAATTGAAAATTCCTGGCTTGGTGGCGCACGCTTGTAATCCCAGCATTTGGGAGGCTGAGACTGGAGGATCCGGGTTCGCGGCCAGCCTCAGCTACCTAGCAAGGCACTCTGCAACTTAGTGAGACCCTGTTTCAAAATAAAGAATAACAAAATAGGGCTGGGGGTATAGCTCGGAGGTGGAATACCCCTGAGTTCAATCCCCAGTAGTGCAAAAAAAAAAAAAAAATTCCTGTCCTTTGACTAACAGTCTCTCCGTCCCCCTGCCTCAGGCCCTGGTAACCACCATTCTGTTCTTGGTTTCTACATGTTTAGATTCCACACAAAGTGAGATCGTGCAGTGCAGTTTTTGTCATTCTATGCCTGATTTATTTTACTGAGCATGGTGTGTGTGTGTGTGTGTGTGTGTGTGTGTGTGTGTGTGTGTGTTACTGAGGATTGAAGTCAGGTGTAAGGTTGGCTGGCTATTGAGGCAGGGAGTGAACTGTCAACCCAACTCTCCAGTGACCCCATCAGGCTTCACATCTGTGCCTTTGCTATTTCTAGTTTGAACATTAGCTTCTTGCTTACCCACACATATCCTTTATGGTCCATCAAATATTGTTTGTCAAAGGATACACACAAGCTGGATGTGGTGGTGTACACCTGTCATCCCAGTACTTGAGAGGCTGAGACAGGAGGATTATAGGTTTGAGGACAAACTCAGTAATTTAGCAAGGCCCTCTGCAACTTAGACCCTATTTTAAAATAAAACATAAAATAGTGCTGAGGGTGGAGCTCAGAGGTAGAATGCCCCTGGGTTCAACCCCAGTACCACAAAATAAATAAATAAATAAATAAAAATAAAAACAGGATACATAGCCGGGCGTGGTGGCACACGCTTGTAATCCCAGCATTTGGGAGGCTGAGACCGGAGGATCCGGGTTCGCGGCCAGCCTCAGCTACCTAGTGAGGCACTCCATAACTTAGTGAGACCCTGTTTCAAAATAAAGAATAAAAAATAGGGCTGGGGGTATAGCTCGGAGGTAGAATGCCCCTGAGTTCAATCCCCAGTACCGCAAAACAAAAAACAACAACAACAACAACAAAACAGGATACATACAGTCAGTTTTATTCTAGGCTAAATGAACAGAGGCAGATGGAAGTGGTATCATATTCTACCAGGCTCTAGTATCAACAGAACAATTGGAAGGAATTCTGAGACCCTACAGACACCTGTCAGTTAACGATTATTGTATGTTGAGGTAGCAAATACTTTAATTAGTCCATCTGTCAGGAACATATTTGCTAAGGATTTAAAATGTTTTTCTTTCTTTCTTTTTTTGTCCTGGGAATCCATTTGGTGGTCTGGTAAAACCTATCAATTCCTTTGCAAAATAATGTTTTTAAATACATAAAATGAAACACATAGGATTACCAAGGAAAACTTCTGTACCACAATATGGTTTAAATTAAAAAAAATTTTTGTATTCTAGTAATTTTTACATTAAATAGCAAGGTTTGGTGGCAGTTTGAATAACACCCTAATTTCAAAGCTGTGAGGAATGTGAATGATATTTCAACATACCCACTCACGACTATAATCAGATATGAAAATAGCTTTGATTTCTGTTGGCATAAAAATCACAGGTACAGCCGGGCGTGGTGGCGCACACTTGTAATCCTAGCATTTGGGAGGCTGAGACTGGAGGATCCGGGTTCGCAGCCAGCCTCAGCTACCTAGTGAGGCACTCCGCAACTTAGTGAGACCCTGTTTCAAAATAAAGAATAAAAAATAGGACTGGGGGTATAGCTCGGAGGCAAAACACCACCGAGTTCAATCCCCAGTACCGCAAAAAAAAAAAAAAAAAAAAAGATCACAGGTACTGTACATTTATAATTGAAGAAAATATTAAATGTCAGTCTGGAGCTGGTGGTGATAGTGGCACAACAGTGTGAATGTACTTGATGTCACTGAGCTGTGTACTTATGATTGAGTAAAATGCTCAATTTTACTTATGTGTATTTTACCACAATAAAAACGTCCAGAAAAAATTGAGTTTAGACAGCCGGGCGTGGTGGTGCACGCTTGTAATCCCAGCATTCAGGAGGCTGAGACGGGAGGATCCGGGTTCGCGGCCAGCCTCAGCTACTTAGTGAGGCACTCCGCAACTTAATGAGACTCGGTTTCAAAATAAAGAATAAAAAATAGGGCTGGGGGTATAGCTCGGAGGTAGAATGCCTCTGAGTTCAATCCCCAGTACTGCAAAAAAAAAAAATTGAGTTAGAGGCTAGTGAAAATAATTTCTAGTTAGTGAGTGTAATTTTTTTCTAGTCTAAATTTACAACATCCTTGAATTCTGTCCATGATTCCAGAGGCTTTCGAGACTCCCATATTCTACTAATTCAGGACTCTTGTGCCCCAGGTATGACTCTACCCTAAGTGAAAAAATAAATGGATAGGAATAATTTCTAATCTCATCAACTTGGTTTAATTGCAATTAAGATAGAGGGTATTCTTTTTTGTTCCCATTTAATCATTTAATAATATATTTCCCATCATAGGTACTGTAGAAAATAAACAATTTTCAGTCCTGAGTTTTTAGTTCAACATGGTAGCCCAAGGATTTCTCATGTTATGAAAAACTCTTCATAAATGTCATTTTAATACCTATGCCGTGTTCCATTGTATAAGCCTACCAACATGCTGTTGTGTATCACTTTTTTGTGTGTGTGTGTGTGGCACTGAGGATTGAACCCAGAGACAGTCTACCTTCGAGCTGCACTCCCAGCCCGATTTTATTCTTATTTGGAAACAGGGTCTCCTTAGGTTGAAGAGAGTTTCACTCATTCTTGAGGCTGTCCTTGAACCTGCAATCCTCCTTTCTCAGCCTCCCAAGTATTGGGATTACAGGCGTGTGCCATTACGCCTGGCTTCATCAACATTTTTTTTGGGGGGGGGGGTTCTGGGGATTGAGCCCAGGACACTTTGTCTCCAAGTTGCACCCCCAGCCTTTTTTATTTACTTATTTTTATTTAGAAACAGGATCTCGCTAAGTTGCTGTGCGTCTTCCTAAGTCTCTGAGGCTGGCCTCAAACCTGCAATCCTCCTGTCACAGCTTCCCAAGTACTGGGATTACAGGTGTGTGCCATCATGCCCAGCTCATCACCCTATTTTTAACCATTTAAGATGTTGTCATGTTTTTTCAACACTCTGTATACTACCAACTTGTCAGAAAGGTGTAGACCCCCTAACCCTCTTGTCAGCGGAGAGTGAAGGTATCTAATATCAGGAAGTTATTTTTCTTTTTTTGCAGTACTGGGGATTGAACCCAGAGGCATTCTACCTCCGAGCTATACCCCCAGCCCTATTTTTTATTCTTTATTTTGAAACTGAGTCTCACTAAGTTGCAGAGGGCCTCACTAGGTAGCTGAGCCTGGCCGCGAACCCGGATCCTCCGGTCTCAGCCTCCCAAATGCTGGGATTACAAGCGTGCACCACCACGCCCAGCTCAGGAAGTTATTTTTCTTTTCAAACTCTTTGTACCAAGGTTTATGTTTCTGAAAAAATATCTCATAAACTAAACTTAGAACCCCAAAGCTATTTTAACATAGAATTTACAATAATGCTCAGTATTAGCAACCACAGGGGATTTTTTTTCCCTATCACTGCAAATGTAGAGATAGAAGAGGAATTTCCAGTGCTCTCACCGAGCCTTTCTATGATTAACAATGAAGAAGAGATGCACTGGGGCTGGCTCACACGCTTCAATACAGGTGCATCTGGGCCAGGTTAGCCAAGCTGGAGTTTGAATGGCTGGATTGCATGGGGTTAGGGTGATTCCTCCCTCTGTGCTTTCATCTCTGCTTGCTTCTGTGACCCACTAAACCCTCCTCAGTGGAATATGATTCTTTCTGGGATAACCTTATTTTTCTTTAATTAAGTGAATAATTTCAAACAAAGAAAAGCAGGGAAAATAGTGTAATGAGTCTCTATGTTCCTAGCTTACACAATGATCAACTCATAGGCAATCTTATTTTATCTATCTGCTCATTGATTTAGTCCCCTCAAGAGTATTTTAAAAAGAGTACTAGCTATCATTTTATTTATAAATATTTCAGTATGTATCTCTAAATGATAAGAAATTTTAAAAGTATATGTGTAAGTATTCTGCTGGCAGGAGAGAGGGGGTAGTGAAGGATTCACTGTTACCAGAGACCTGTGCTCAGTCTATCTTTGGTCACAATTCTTCATACATTTGTCATCTGTCACAGAAAGGAGGAAGAGGGGAAAGGCAAATGGCCTTCTATTTTTTTTTCTGGTACTGGGGATTGAACCCAGAGGCATTCTACCTTTGAATTACACCCCCAGCCCTATTGTATTTTGAAACAGGGTCACTCTAAGTTGCAGAGGGCCTTGCTAAGTTACTGAGGCTGGCTGCAAACCTATGATCCTCCTATCTCAGCCTCTCAAGTACTGGGATTACAGGCAAGCACCACTGCACCAGGTTTCATCTTTCTTTTATAAGGAATTTCTCTAAAAGTCCTACTCTATAGATTCTATATTGTGGCCAGATTCAATCATATGACCTTACTTAGCTCCAGAGAGTCTAGGAAATCTAATACAAATATCACTCAGGATATTTGTGGAGTACCTTCTATGTACATAGAACTATTCTAGATTCAATGGAGCATCATAAAGAAAGCACAGTGCGTGTCCTATCTCCAAGGAACTGCTGTTCCAGGTAGGTATGTCCAGTGCTTCCTGATTTAAATAAAATGTTAGGGTACTGGAGCTTCATTATGGGGGTGTCACAGACCTGAGGAGTGGTAGTCACAGGTTATGACTAGTCTTCTCAAGACATAAAAAGAAATAGCTTGGAAGCTGCCACTTGAATTTGGCAGCTAAAGGATTTAGAAGTGTTTGAAGGAAAGGAAAAATTTAAAAGATCATCAGTTTGATATGTAGATAAAGAAAGATGTGACTGAGTTGGGGACTTAGTTAAAATGCTTTAGAAACTCTTATATAAATCTGATCTCTTATATAGATGACGCATGTTTACTTAACATATTGAATCTATATTAAGTGTCTAGAGAGTATTACGGATTTTGATGGGGACTTATTCTCATCCCTGCAAGTAATATTTTAGTACAATAGTCTAATGCAAGATATTCTTGTGCTTGGAGAGTGTCTCTTACACAAAACTCCCATCTTCTGACCAGCAAAACATATCATTCATTTCTAATCAATACTGTTGTAGAGGTTCTAATCTTGAAAAACAGACAGAAAAAAAAATAGAAATTATAATGACTGAAAATTTTTTTAAAAAGCCAATTATTTGCTAATGGATGTTAGTTGGAATATCACTCCCTAATATTTGTTTTTCTCTCTGCAATAGGATTATGTACTCTGATCCATTTTAGGTGCATTATGAATGGGTCCTATGGGAAGGATTTAAGTGCTTTCTTCTCAGACTTTGGGTTTGGCCATGCATATCCTTGATAATGTCCACTGTTTCAGCTTGAGTCCCAAAATGAGAAGACATGGAGAGGCCAGCTGAGCCCAGTAAAATTGAGAAAAATTGCACTCTGTTACAGCTGTAATCAAAATGCAAGCAAAAACTATTTTTTGTAAACTATTGGGGAAAAGCTTGTTGATAAGTACACTCGAGATATGAACATCTTACAAAGAAACCACAGATGAATTATTAAAATTAGTAAGAACTTAGCAGTGTTCAAAATCTTGCTGTTCATATTTCTGATCCCCGGCAGCAAACTGTTCAAAATGTAATTTTAAAATGGAGTTTACAATGCTATTTTAATATGTTAGCTAGAAAAAATTAAAATATTTGCAAAACCTTTATGGAGAAAATTACAAATCCTTATCAAAGGATATTTAAGGAAACCTAAAGAAGTGGAGATAATAATGTTTATAAATAGGACAACTCAAGATTATGTGAATGTCATTTTTCCCCCAATTGATCCATAGGTTCAAAGCAATTCCAATAAAAAGTGCAACATTTTTATTCATTTATTTTGATAAATTTTTATTTGATAAATGTGTATAGAACAACAAACGGCCAAGAATAACCAAAACAGTCACAAAGATAGACTGATGACAGCATATCTGTTTCTACCTGTCATTTGGCCTCAGACCTTTGCAAGATATAACATACACTGAATACTAATATTTCTACTTATAGAGGTAACATTTATATAGATGTCTCAAACTCAACATGACCTAAATTGAAGTTACCATGACTATTTTAAGGCTGCTTCTGTTATATTCCTTGAGCTGCTGAATGACACCATAGTTAAAAATATGGGAGTTCTATCTACCCATATCTACCCAGCCACTTAACTACTCCCTATCACTATACTATTGCCTTCATTTTGGCCTTTTCTTTTGCTGACTATTGAATTGACCTTTTAAATATTCTTTATCTCTTGTCTTCTTTTCCCAAACCATCTTCCATAGAGTGTTCTTTCTAAATCTGATAATCTCAGCCCTTGATTAAAAGCCAACCTCTCCAGGATAAGATGCTTCTCTCCTTGGTATGATACCCAGCTCAGGTACCACCACCTCCGTGATAGCACTTTGCCTGATCCCTCACCATTCTCATATGTGCAAAGTGGTCTTCCTCTAGAGCATTTATAGCTGCAATGCAACACTTGATTTCTTAGTCTATTCCCCCATGATATTATCTGTTTAGGATATAGACTGATCTTGTATATGACTATTTGTAACTCAGGTGATTGTGAAATGTTTGTCCAGTGTTGGGTCATCTCATAAAATGTCAACCCTCAGCCGGGCGTGGTGGCACACGCTTGTAATCCCAGCATTTGGGAGGCTGAGACAGGAGGATCCGGGTTCGCAGCCAGCCTCAGCTACCTAGTGAGATACTCTGCAACTTAGTGAGACCTGGTTTCAAAATAAAGAATAAAAAATAGGGCTGGGGGTGTAGCTCGGAGGTAGACTGCCCCTGAGTTCAATCCCTAGTACCGCAAAAAAAAAAAGTCAACCCTCTAATATTATCAATGAGTCCCTATGTGTGTGTATAATGAGTTCTTCCTGAAACCAATTTCCATTGCACAAGATTGCTCAATGGCTATGTAGTTTTCATAGTTTTGCTACCATGTTTTGGTAGCATGGCTTAAGAAGCATGTTGAACCTGCTGAATTTTATTCTTATTACAGCTGAAGAATTTGGATCCATTTTTACTGTTTGATGAATTTAAAGGAGGTAGACCAGCCGGATTTCCTGATCACCCACATCGAGGTTTTGAAACCGTAAGTACAATAATTTGCCTGCAAAAGTGTATATTTTAAAACTCGTTTCTTCTAATTTGATTTTAGAAACAATGAACAACAGACCAAATTAATTTATAAGTGTCTGGATGTAGACCATCTTACTATGAAATTCTAATACCTATTTACATGAAATGTATTCAAATTTAGATATTTACTGTCTGAGTAGTCTTTGAATTTGTGCCACTGGAGACATTCTTATAAAACTGTTAACAAAAAGCAAGAATTGGCTTCTTAAAATATTTGTGTAATTATAATAATTTATTTGAGATGGAAGAAATTAAAGATATAATTAAATGATTTTATATAGAAAATCAGTTTCTATGCAAAATATTCAGAAATGTTTAACCTGACATCATATTATAAGTCCCAAAAGATAACTGAGAACTCAATATTTATACTAAATTCTAAGAAATTATAGAATTGAGGGGACAAAATGTAACATAGCTTAAGAATTAGGATTTTAAAGACATACACCATTACAAGGTTAATTGTAAAATGTAGAGATTCACCAATTTTTAGCTTTAGTTGCACATGGACAGAAAACATGTAGTATAATATTATGGCACTTTTGATAATTCCCATTCTTCACACATATATATTTCAGGAAAGCTCAGGAACAGTTTCTTCCTCTTTAGTTATTTGCTCCATGACAATGCTTGTATTCTCAATAAACAGTCTAAGGCTTATTAAAGGCGTGGCATGTTTTTAAAGTCAATTAGTGAGTAAGTAAATATTTTCTGAAGGCTGATGGCTGATGACATGCGGCATTGGCATAGCGTGATCTTTTCTATTTGGGGGTGTGTCAGTGTGTTCGGAGTGTTGGTACGAAGCAGAGGGAATGAGGCTAAAGAACAACAAGGTGTGATCCCCACTCATCTACATATGTAGTCTAGTTAAGGAGGTAACAGATGGAAAAGGAAAGAGTTTACCACTTCAGTATAAAGGTGGACTCCATGGAGAAGCTTCTAAAAACAGGATGAGGGTAGTTGGACTTGTTGCCCGTCTTCATTCAGTCATTTGCCGTCCAGTTCTCTTCTCTGTTGACAGGTTGGGGATGCTGGGCCTTACTTTACAACAGTTATGGGAGCCATGCTTCTCACCTTTCCTACACCTGTGTAGGATTTGGGCTCTTCCTAAATCATGTCTCTCCATTGCTCCAGTTACCATCTTACTAAGCCTTTAAAAATCCTTTCAAATATCTTATCAAGCTTTCCAGACAACCCCAAGAGAAAGGATGCACTTTCTCCTTCATTTGATCCCCATAGCGATTTATTTTCTCAGTCTCACACACATGATACCTTTATGGTAGTCTTGATTATCTTCTTTTTTTTTTTTTTTGTGGTACTGGGGATTGAATTCAGGGGCATTCTACCTCCGAGCTACACCCCCAGCCCTATTTTTTATTCTTTATTTTGAAACCGGGTCTCACTAAGTTGCGGAGGGCCTCACTAGGTAGCTGAGGCTGGCCGTGAACCCGGATCCTCCGGTCTCAGCCTCCCAAATGCTGGGATTACAAGCATGCGCCACCACCCCCAGCTAGAGTTTATTTTCATTTTAATACATTTGTTCATCATAGTTTTTCTTTTTATCTTTTTTTTTTCTGCTGGACTGTGTCATCAGTAGTGTGTAAACCATAAGTACCTGTTTTTCAAGCTAAACTAAACTTTGGCAAGGCTCGCCAAAGTTTATTTTTTGTTGGCATTATTCTTATTGTTTAATAGAAGAAATCAGATCCTTCTCTATGATAGGAGATGCAATAGTGTTAGGAAGAATTAGGCTTGTTTTTGCATGCCTCCAAACAAAGCACAGATACAAACCAAGAGATGGAAAAACTTTCTAACAGTTATGCAAAAGCAGAAGAGGCTCCCTGGATTCTTAGACCTGAATAAATAAAAGCACATACTGAATGTTCATATAATGGGTGTGTTCACATAATCTCCCTCAAAATAGTGCTGTGCTGAAGCTCATGTTTATTTACTTTTACTCTTTTGAATAAAAGTGAAGGTATGTTATACAAATGCATGAATATAAAATATAAATAATAGATGTATTTTGAATGCATGCTTGCTTTTTGTTGTTGTTGTAGTAAGGATTGAACCGAGGCGCTTTTATCCAGCTATTTTTTATCGGTGCCTTGTAATCATACATCTTGATGAGGTATAGGATGGTAGAGGCATACATGCACACTGCACTCAATTCAAGCCCTTCTCCAATTCCCACCCTATTCCTTCCCCCCTCCCCCTTCTCATGTTTGGTTTAGTGATTGACTTTGATATGTTTGTGAATGTACATCCTGTGCATTAGGGTGTTTCCCTCTCCCTCCCTCGCATCACCTTCAGTTACGTCATCTTCTTTGCTCATAAGGTTTCTCCTTCTTCGTCTAGTCCCTCCTATGACCCACTTTCTCCCTAGCTTCCGCATATTAGGGAGAGCATCTGACTTTTTACTTTTTGTGACTGACTAATCTCACTTAACAATGTTTTCCAGTTGCATCCATTTTCCTGCAAATGATGTGATTTTGTTCTTCTTTATAGCTGAGTAAAATTCCATTGTGTACATATCCCATAGTTTTGTAATTCAATCATCTGTTGATGGACATCTTGGCTGGTTCCATAGTTTGGCAATTGTGAATTGTGTGACTATAAACATATTTTAATTTTTTTAAAAAATTTTGAAACATAGCCAGGCGTGGTGGCTCACGCTTGTAATCCCAGCATTCGGGAGGCTGAGACTGGAGGATCCGGGTTCGTGGCCAGCCTCAGCTACCTAGTAGCTAGTTGAGGCACTCCGCAACTTAATGAGACTCGGTTTCAAAATAAAGAACAAAAAATAGGGCTAGGGGTGTAGCTCGGAGGCAGAATGCCCCTGAGTTCAATCCCCAGTACTGCAAAAAAATAAAAATAAAAAATAAAAAATAAATAAATTTTGAAACAGGGTCTCACTAGGTTACTGAGCATTTCACTTAAGTTTTCTGAGGCTGGCCTCGAACCTATGATCCCTCTGTCTCAGCCTCCCAAGTACTGGGATTATAGGCATGCACCATCCCTGGCTATGTGCTTGCTTTTTAAGAACCAGTAGTGATACATGATCAAAGAAATATGAAGAATATTCTATCAAATTCTCATTGCCTCAAGTGTGATCCACAAGCCAGCAGTAGTATAGCCTGGAAAAACAGGCTCTGCTCAGAGCTGCTGAATCAGAATCTGCATTTCAACAACATCATCAAGCAATTAAATGCTGGTCTAGATGATCTTCCAAATCTGAAATAGGATTCTACAACATAAATAGAAGTGAGAACCTGATTCTCCTGAGTTAATGTCTAATTCTTTTTTAAACTTAACTCTTAGGTATGGATAGCAATAGATTTTCCATTACAAACTTGCCTGAGCAGAGTGTGGTGGTACACACTTGTAATTCCAGTACTTGGGAGGGTGAGACAGAAGAATCACAGGTTCGAGGCCAGCCTCAGCAACATAGCGAGGCCCTCTGTAACTTAGTGAGACCCTGTTTCAAAATAAAAAATAAAATAGGGCTGGGGGTGTAGGTTGGGAAATGCCACTAGATTAAATCCCTAGTACAAAACAAAACCTGTCTGAAGATGGAGGAGGAAGGCATATGTACCCTGGAGAAGGAAGCGCAGTTGGTCTTAGCAAGACAAAGGGAACAGTGCTTTCAGTATTTCTTGCCAGAGGTTTGGGATCTGGCAGGATTGTTTTCAGAAGGCCTGAAGCAGTAATGGGTGGGATAATTTTGCAGTTCCCCTGTTTCTAGCCTGGCCTGAGATTGTAACTTGTTTAGGGTGACTATACATGATCAGAAACAGAGAATGATCTGAAAAAAAAAAGTACTTAGAGTTCACACAATGTTGATGAACCTTTTACCTACTCTGAAAAGACACATACTTTGTGTCTTTCAATATCGCCTTTAAATTTTGGTCTTGAGATTTTTTTCAGGTTTTAGCACTGAAATCTTTCTGTCCTTGGGAATCCCTCAGGTCTCGTCAAGCTGAGATGGTTGGTCCTCCTGTTTAATTAAAGAATAGTTAGACGTAAACTATCATGCCTGCTTTGCAAGGACATTTTAGGATGGTCTTGTCCATTACATTCTTAGGCTGAGGAGTATTTTTATTTTTTATTTTATTTATTTATTTATTTTTGCGGTACTGGGGATTGAACTCAAGGGCATTCTACCTCCCAGCTATACCCCCAGTCCTATTTTTTATTCTTTATTTTGAAACAGGGTCTCACCAAGTTGCAGAGTGCCTCACTAGATAGCTGAGGCTGGCCATGAACCTGGATCCTCCAGTCTCAGCCTCCTGATTGCTGGGATTACAAGCGTGTGCCACCACTCCCGGCTGAGAAGTGTTTTTAAAAGTTTTTTTTTTTTTTTCTACAAGCCTCAGCAGGTTCTTTGATTTTCTTCAGAAGAACAAAAGCACTGTTTCCAAGGGTGTGTCCATCAGAAAAGCACACTCATAATTACTGCTTGGTAGCCAGCTGCATTTGCAGGCAGTGCCTGAACAATATTCCGAAAGAAGGGAAGATCATAGTAATTCACACCTAATACTTACAGCCAAATTCGGGCCTCCCATCTCCCACCTGGCCTGGTGTGAGCCATTTTCAAAATAAAACCATACCCCCAAGGCTAAAAAAGAGCTTGATTAAATTCAACAGCCATTTTTGGAAAGAAAGTATTGCAGGATAATTAGGAAATGAGACTTTTCTCAATAACAGAGACTCTCTGTTGTTAAATGAGCATCTTATGTCTGATTGAATAGAGATAACCAATCTTCCTCCTAGGAATATGAGAAAGAAGACAAGACTGTCTACTTGCATCATCACAATTTAATATGATTCTGAGAGCTTCAAAGCTATTAATAAGTAAAAGTTATGGATACTTGAAAGGAAGAAGAAAATCATTTATTTGTAGCAATATGATCGTAAAAAACCCACAGTAGCCAAATCAAGCTGTGTTTGGTAATGTAATTGGAGGAGAGAGGATGGCTCAGGGCTTGTTTTGAAGTTAGGATTAGCATGAAGCATGTTTAGTATATATGTGGATTTGGCATGACTTGGAGATGAAGCTGACAGGAAAGAAATTAAAGCTACCCAACCCATAAGATACCACTTGGCATGATCAAACCAAGAATGTCAGCCAAAACCTCTAATAAATGGCTGGATATAAAATAGCTATCTAAAAAAACAACCACTTTTCTGCATAAAAGCAATTAACTGATGTGATAGGGGAAAATGTCTCATCATTATGGCAGTAAGAACCCTATATAATTCCAGAGAAAGAAGTTTTTTCCTCTTTAGCTTTATAATCCTAGTGTTATGAATCAAATTGTATCCTTAAAAACAACCCAAAGTAGAAGACTTATTATACAAATATTTATTCTATTACAATTTTTTTAAAAGAACAAAGTGTTCAAAGTAATCGGGGAATAAACCAGGTATGATGGTGCACACCTGTAATCCCAGTACTTGGGAAGCTGAGACAGAAGGATCATAGGTTTGAGACCAGCCTCAATAACTTAGCAAGGCTCTCGTAACCTAACAAGACCCTGTTTCAAAACAAAAAAATGAAAAGGGCTGGGGGTGTAGTTCAGAGGTACAATTGAACCTCTGGATTCAATCCCTAGCACCACAAGTTGACATAATTGTGTTAAAGTCAAACCGTCTTTAGACTAAACACTTTTTTGTAGAGTACTGTTTATAGCAGTGGTTCTCAACTGGGGGTAATTTTGCCCACCCTGGTAATTGGGCAATTTTCAGTCATTTCTGTTGGTCACAGTTAGGGACACTACTGCCATCTAGTGGATAGTGGCCAGAGTTGCTACAGTGCTCAGGACAGCTCCACAACAAAGAAGGTGCATATGAATCTCACTATCACGTACAATTACAGTGCACCAATAAAAATTATAAAAATAATTAAAACCTGGTCTATGTAAGCAAGTATAAGTCATGTAGGAGAAACTAGCAGTTTAAGTGAAATATTCTTTGAAAGGAGTTCAAATAAATTCCCAACAAATTTCCTATCCATCCCACCCAGACCACATTCAGAGAGAATATGTTAGAGAGTACACTCCTAGAGTTCTTAAGCAGAAAAATCAGTGTGTTTGTGTGTGTGTGACTATAAATCAGTCATTAAAAGATTATTTTATGTCACCAAGTATAAAATAATGCTTTTCAAGTAAGCCTAAAAATAAAAGTCCAAAATAAATTCACACAGATGGTTATATGATGAAAAGCTTCATGCAGATCTTCAACACGAATAGCAAAGCTGTTTTGGAGTTATCCAACCAATAGACTCTGAAAATGAAAGGCCTTTAAAAATTAATTTTGTTTTATGTAGCATGGGGGATTTGGGGTGAGGTGAACGTGTTCTGAACCTCATTATGACATGACTCTATGTGGGTGTCCATATTCATAAAATATACACCAAAAGTCAATTTGATTGTGTAATAAAAACTTCAAAACAAATAAAAATGAAAAGCCTTTATGATGGCTGAATAATGCCCCATTGTGTATATACACCACATTTTCTTTATCCATCCAACTTTTGATGGACACTTACATTGATTCCATATCTTCGCTATTATGAATAGCGCTGCAGTAAACATGGAAGTGTAGGTATGTTTTCAACATACCAATTTTATTTCCTTAATACCCTGAGTTAATCATTATACAATATATACATCGACAAAACATCACACTGTACACCACAAATATACACAATTTATTTGTCAATTAAAAACAAAGCTGATGCTCTCTGGTGTCAGGGATCCGAATTTTCCTGTCTGTGAGTGCAAAGTGATACTCTTACTACTCTTATGATATAATGAAGAAATGGATCACTATCCCAGGATATTTAAGAACAACTCCTTATCTTCTTGAAGCCACAGGACACCATTCAGGATCTAATAATATAATTAACAATCCGTACCTGAATTGCTCATGACATTTTATTTATTTATTTATTTATTTATTTATGTATTTATTTATTATTTATTTATATTTGGTACTGGGAATCTAAATCAGGGTCATTACTACCTCCAAGCCCCACACCCGCCCTTTTAATTTTTTTAAGTTTGAAACAGGGTCTGACTAAGTTGTTGAGGGTCATGCTCAGTTGGTGAGACTGGCCTCGAACCTGCGATCCTCCTGTCTCGGCCTTCCAAGTACTGGATAACAGATGTATGTCACCATTCCCGACTGCTCGTGACATTTTAATACAACCTAGGAGTTCTTTTCCTCCTTCTATACACTTTTTTTTTGCCCCACTTCCCCCAGGGTTTCAGTCTTTTAAGGCCACCCAGAAGGATGCCTTATCCATGAATGACTCCCCCATTCCTCTGGATTCTTCTTCATCAGAATTAATCTTTCTTCTTCATATTCACTGGGGCTGCTTGTACTTCTCTTTCTTTACATTTCACACCTCTTGTCTGTATATTTTAGTAATTTAGTCCCTGCTGGAGTGGTAGCTCCCTGAGGGTAGGGAATAATTGATCACCCTGTTCCTTCTGGGTGATTCCTAACTTCATGTTTGTGAGTTTATGGTGACACTTTCCCTCCCCGTGCAGTCCAAAGTAGAGAGAGAGAGAAAGGATTAATGAAGTAGTGGGTCTTCCCAGAGATAAATGTGCTTTATTTAAAAGATTGTTCATTATTTAGATAATGCTATCCTTTCTATTGTGATTGTTAATGTGGCCTTTCTTCTACAAAATGATTACTACATAGATTATTTTTCTTTTCCAAAATCTAAGTGTAAAAGAAAGCTGGTATTACCCCAATTGGATACATTATTTAAAACACCTTCTAGTACTCTTCAAAATGATTAAACTTATGAAAAGGAGGGAAAGAGTAAGAAATTGCCATAAATGGAAGAAACTAAGGAGATGTGATGACATAGATCCTGGAGCAGTAAGAGGACATTAATGGAGAAGCTGGTGAAATCCATTTAAGTTATATGCTTTAGTTAATAGTAATATATATGTCAATTGGTCACTATCAATTGGTACAAACTTAGAGTTGGGAGGAGTAAGTTTGTATGACCTAAATATATATGATTATTATGTGTCAACTACAAATAAAATTTAAAAAATGGTTTACACATTGTAAAAAATAGCAATGTATCAATTTTGGTTTCTTAATGCTGACATATGTACAGAGGTTATATAATATGTTAACAGTAGGGTGGGAGGCTGAGACAGGAGAATCGCAGGTTCAAGGCTAGTCTCAGTAATTTAGCAAGACTCTCAACCTAGTGAGACCCTGGAGGTAGAATGTCCTTGGGTTCCATCCCTAGTAACACACACACACACACACACACACACACACACACACACATGCTCACACACAAAATGGCTGTGTGTGTAGCTTGGAGGTAGAATGCCCCTGGGTTCAATCCCCAGTACAAAACCAAAACCAAAAACCAAAAAACAGGAAAATCTGGGTGAAAAAAAAAAGCTGGATGAAGGGTTCATGTGAACAAACTATCTTTACAACTTTTCTGTAAATGTAAAATTCTTCCAAAATTAAGTTTATTTTAAAAAGATTAAAGGAAGACAAAAGTGGCATCCTTCTCTCAGATACCCTTATTATAAAATGTTTTATTGCTTCTTGAAGTCCAAAATCCTTGAAACTGGCACAATAACATCAAGCACAATGAAGTTTAAGAAATTAAATTCTTATAATGAATCAAATCAGGAAATCATAAATATACCCATATAAATGTGTGAGCTGCTGCCCGGCGCGATGGCCTACCCTTGTAATCCCAGTACTTGGGAGGTTCGTGGTCAGCCTCAGTCACTTAGTGAGGCCCTCTGCAACTTAGTGAGACCCTGTTTCAAAATAAAGAATAAAAAATAGGGCTGGAGGTAGAGCTCAGAGGTAGAATACCCCTGGGTTCAGTCCCCAGTACCAAAAGAAAGAGAGAGAGAGAGAGAGAGAGAGAGAGAGAGAGAGAGAGAGAGAGAGAGAGAGAGACAGAGCGCGCGCCAGAGCCATTAGCAAGACTTACAGCTGGTTTGGTGAAGCCTATTTGTAGAAAAACAGTGAGCACACATTGTTTGCGTCAGCAGGGGGCGCTCATAAGCAACAAGAGTTCTCTAGCTACCTACATTCTCCACTGGGTACAGATAATGTGTGTGTGTGTGTGTGTGTGTGTGTGTGTGAGAGAGAGAGAGAGAGAGAGAGAGAGAGAGAGAGAGAGAGAGAGAGAGAGAGAGAGAGAAATTCGTGTAATCATAGAAGCTGGCCAGTCATTTTGTTGAGGTCTCCTCAATAAACATAGGAGATAAAACAATGGAAATGAAGATTTTTACCACAGTTCTACGGATGCAGGGGGTGCCCATTAAGAAACTTGGGCTGTTGATTACACAGGGAGCTAGGAGTCCTTTGAAGAGAGTCCTCAGAAGGTTGACTCCTGATCTGAGTTTGTAAAAGAAGGTGTGTTCTGGCCCTGGGGTTCTAGAAACAGATGGAAGATTCTGAGGGAGTTTGCAGTTCAGTTTTCCTGAACTAGCCAGTTCACTCGAAGCCATAGACATTGCCATAGACATTGGCAAAGTCCTCTTGTTACCTATGAGAAACCCCTACAGCCAGGCAGCTACTACAACCGCTATCAGATCTCCTTTCAGGGGCAACTATTATGTTTGAAGTACATACATTACTGCCAGTATGGTGTCTGCATTTGTGATGCAACTTGGGAGGGTGAGAGTAGTTTTATTCTCAGAGACAGAAAATGGTAATTCTGGTCTTTGCTCGGCTGTTCTTAACAATGCAACCTCAATCACAGTGATCCACAGTGTTTGCATCAGCAATATGTAGATGATGATATATAGCCAGGATCAGATGTTTTGTAAGTGCTGTAATGCTATGCAAATACAAGATACCATTCATTCATTCATTTGTTCATTCATTTATTCAACAAATATTCAGTGCCAGCTATATGGTAGACATTTTTGAAGGTGAGTTAAAGTCCCTGCTCTCAGAGATTTTATATTCTCTTAGGGGAGACAGCAAATGAATAACCAAGTAATTTTATAATATAATGTCCCATAGTGAAAACACTGGAAGAAATACATCAGGATAGGAGGATAAAGAATAGATGGGAATAAAACCGATTGTTTTGTGAAATAAATATTTGCTATTAATTATAAGAAGAAGAATAGATGGATAAATTCAATGAGATGGGCTGGCTGGGAGGCAGCGCCACATAGACAGCCACATTTTGAAGAGAGGCTTGAATGCTTGAGGAAGCAAACTGTGAGAATGTCAGGGGAAACCTGTTCCAGGAGGCCAGAGGGAGGACCCACAAGTGGCATCTCTCCTGAGGAGGTGTGACGGATGTGCTGACTCTGGAACCTACCAAGCACGGGCTCTGTGCCAGGCGCTTTACACAGTCACCTCATTTAGACCTCACCACACTTGGGTGAGTTTGCCTCCTAGGTCCATTTTGCACATGAATGAATTGAGCCTCCAAGAAACTAAAGGACTTCGCCCCACTCCTCCTTCCTGGTAAATGGCAAACTAGAGATTCTAAGCAGGCTCCCAAAGCCTAACTAGTTTCCAGAGGTAGAGCCCCGCCAGGCCAGCAGGGGGCAGTGAAGCAGGAGTCCAACACTGTAGCACCGGTGATGACAGGGAAATGTCAAGGCAGGGCCTTGCAGAGCTTTAACGTACTTGGATTTGCTGCCTGACCGAATACCTAATTTGTGTCGGTTAGTTTTCCTGGTTTTGTTAAAATCATCTTTTGGTACTTGTGAAGGTGCTTAAGTGGGTTTAGGATTGGAAGAGTCAATTTAGTGGAGTGGTTCTTCAGGTTTCTGAATGATTGCTGAAGTCACAGAAACAGGTTTGTAAAATAACTTGGGTCCTTAATTGAATGCATTCGAACACTGTATTTCTATCCTTGAGAACAGTAAACAGCTTCTATTATGCAATACGTTCCTTGCTGGCGTCTCTCATCATCTGTGACCTCAACTATTTATTTATTTATTTATTTATTTATTTATTTATTTATTTATTTATTTATTTATTTTACCCAGCTAACAGTAGAAAAAAGGACTACCATTTAAGGGCAAAGAGAAATGAAAGGGAAACATTTTTCCCCTATAATATAAGTGTTTTGCTTTAAAGAATGTCTTGGATCTTATTACCAAACACGGAATGGGGGGTGCCCACATTCTTCTTTCTAAATACCATCCAGAAAGAATTACCAAACTATATTTTCTCCTGTGTTGTAATCCTTCAGAATTAATTTATAGTTCCTTGAGGAAATCTTGCCTAACTTTCACAGAGCAAGTGACACATTTCTTTTATCGCTGTCATGGATCTGCTGTGTCTTTCTCCCTCCAAATACAAACACAAAGAAATAAGACCAGAGCCGGGCGTGGTGGCCCACGCTTGTAATCCCAGCATTTGGGAGGCTGAGACGGGAGGATCCGGGTTCGCAGCCAGCCTCAGCTACCTAGTGAGGCACTCCGCAACTTAGTGAGACCCTGTTTCAAAAAAATAAAGAATAAAAAATAGGGCTGGGAGTATAGCTTGGAGGTAGAATGCCCCTGAGTTTAATCCCCAGTACCGCAAAAAAAAAAAAAAAGAGCAGACAAGGAAGGGAAAATATTTAGTAAAAACCCAAGGAAAGGACTAGAAGGAGGGAAGGAGGAAGCGAGTCCAAGAAGCAGGTCAAGTGCTTTAAGAAAACACCTGGTTCAGATTACAAATTCTTATTTAAGTAGACACACACACACAACTCTCGAGTTTAAACATAACACTCATAATTCGGCAACCACCCACGGCAACTCTCCAGGTGTTTGTGATTATGTAATGCCCTGCAAAATCATCTGGATTGTGTCAACTTTCAGAAGTACTGCTTGAGTTTCTTTTTTTTTTTTTTCTTAAGTCCTCTACAGACAGTAATTTATATGTAAGGTCTCATTCTAGCATTTACAGCACTTAGCAAAAAATAAACAAAATGAAAGATTATAATAAAAGGTCATTAGTTTCCTTGCTTTCTGAGGGTTTTGCTTGAAGCAATAAAAAGTAGGCATTAGGCATTCAGCAAATCTTCATTGACCAGACTTTATAGTATTTAAGGCTAAGGCGGGAGACATGATGTCTATTTTTATATTAATAAGGAAAAGAGGTGGTCCACACTGAGAAAATGGAATAAAAGAGGGAGAACTATTTTCTCAATCTTTGAAAACAGCATTGAAATTGCTCCCTAAAATCAAATTTGAGAGAAAAAAAAAAACCTCTTTTCTTGGTGTCGACTTAAATTTTCATCTATAAATGAGTCATACCACAGTTTATTTTTAAAGTTCCCTGACATATTTTTTGATGATTAGTAACTTGAAAACCCTTAGGCTGGGATAATTGAAAAAGATTTGGGGATGGAAAAGAATATGATTTGAAAGAGACTCCTTTGAGAACCCAAAGGGGAGCTTCAGCACAAATGGATTGGAAATTGCTTTTCGTATGCAATTATTTTAATTAAAAATGCATGTGTAGCAGGAAAAGGAAAGCCATTCTAAACACTGCTCCTTCTAATTTGGCTAGTTGTTTGAAATGTGGAAGGTTTCTATTTGTCCCCTTAAAATTTTAAGCTCTGCATTAGATCTTAAGCACTTTATTCCTATCCTGACATGACTGCCCTCTATAAAAGTTACAGGTCTTTTCCACCCATTAACACATGTTAAAGTCTGAGCTACAGCATCCTCACATGTAGTATGAAGTTATTCTTCATGTTCCCCTTATCTCTCCTGCCTTCCTATCCAGGATAGCCCTGATTCCTGTAAGCAGGGAACAGATATTTACCAGCGTCTATATACAGTGAAGCATACCACTTATTCTCATTCTGCAAATTAGAAACAGCATCGTTATACTTTTTCCAAAATAAAAAAAGTTAGCTGGGTGCGGTGGTACACACCTGTAATCCCAATACTTGGGAGGCTGACACAGGAGGATCCAGTCTCAGCAACTGAGACCCTCAGCAACTTAGACCCTATTTCAAAATAAAAAAATAAAATAGGGCTGGAGGTGTACTTCAGTGGTAGAGCACCCGTGGGTTCAATCCCCAGTATCACACACAAAAAAGTGTTATCCATTATCAAAAAGTAATCATTACAGAAAAATTCAAACTATCAGAAAAGTGAAAAGAAAATAATAAAACATGCCTGAAATTCCACTATCTGGAGGTGACTGCTGTTTACATTTTGGTATGTGTGCATTTGGGCGCCTCCATGCATGCTAACAATGACTGGATAACATTTTATTTAATGAACCTAAATGCACTGTTGGATTTGACCCCCTTTATTGATGGGATTGCCTTTTTTTTTTTTTTTTCGGTACTGGGGTGGGACCCAGAGGCATTCTACTTCCGAGCTACACCCCCAGTCCTATTTTGTTTTTTTGGGGGGGGATTGAACTCAGGGGCATTCTACCTCCAAGCTTTACCCCCAGCCCTATTTTTTATTCTTTATTTTGAAACCGAGTCTCACTAAGTTGCGGAGTGCCTCACTAGGTAGCTGAGGCTGGCCGCGAACCCAGATCCTCCGGTCTCAGCCTCCCGAATGCTGGGATTACAAGCATGCGCTACCACGCCCGTCTTCCCAGTCCTATTTTTTATTCTTTATTTTGAAACAGGGTCTCACTAAGTTGCAGAGAGCCTCACTAAGCAGCTGAGGCTGGCCACGAACCTGGATCCTCCTGTCTCAGCCCCTCAAGTACTGGGATTACAAGCGTGCGCCACCATGCCCAGCTGGGATTGCTATTCTTTAATTTACCTTTTTATTAGATAATATTTGATCCTTCTGTGTCAATAGAGACCTATATTACATGTGCACGTGCGCGCACGCGTGCGTGTTGTTGAGGTGTGTGTGTGTGTGTGTGTGTGTGTGTGTGTGTGTGTGTGACTGAGAATTGAACCCAGGAGCTTTCTACCTCTGCGCTACACCCCTAGTCCTATTTTATTTTTCATTTTAAAACAAAGTCTCACTAAGTTGCTTAGAGTCTCACTACTTGCTAAGGCTATCCTTGAACCTTCGATCTCCTGTCTCAGCCTCCCAAGTACTGGGATTACAAGCATGCACCTGCTCCTATATCACTTTCTAACAGTTAAACATGGTATTCTCATATATGGCTATATCATAATTTACTTAAGTGTCCCCTACTAATTCATCAAATCTTTTTTTTTTTTTTTTTTTTTTTTGCGGTACTGGGGATTGAACTCAGGGGCATTCTACCTCTGAGCTATACCCCCAGCCCTATTTTTTATTCTTTATTTTGAAACCGAGTCTCACTAAGTTGTGGAGTGCCTCACTAGGTAGCTGAGGCTGGCCGCGAACCCGTATTCTCCGGTCTCAGCCTCCCGAATGCTGGGATTACAAGCATGCGCCACCACGCCCGGCAAATCTTGGAAGTGTAGTATTTACATTTAATTCACCCATGGGAATATGGTTTTGTATATACTGGGGACTTTTTCTCTTTTCTCATATGATCAGTTAATAATTCCAATATTGTTCTTTTTTCTTGTTTGGAAAATGCTTGCTTGCCCCACTGATAAAAAATTTCTGCTATCAAATATTAATTTCCTATACAAATGGCTCTCTTTGATTCCTGTGCCAATGTCCCACTGTCACCATTACCATAGTAAGCTCCCAGGTGTGCATTTTAGACTTAAAATCTAGAACCTCCAGTTTCCGTAGCCATCTACCTATCACTTTCTGGGGTATAGGTTCTGCCTAGGCTGTTTTGTACACAGTGAAGCTTCACCAAATTGTTCTGCAGGATGAAACTCTGACTTGCAGTGTAGTAGGTGCTCTGTAACTATTTGGTTCCAAGAACTGGCACCTGATACGTTCAGCTCAAGAAAAGAGGAGGGTTTATTATAAGGCTACAGTATAAGACTTCTACAGCATCACAGTAGCAGATCTTTTATTGCCCTGGTTTGGGATGTGAGGAGGCATAATAAATAGTGATCTATCTCCCGGCTGAATTGTCATCCAGTTGAGAAGATAGCGGACGGACAACAATCCACCTTGCTTTCTGATAAAGCTGATGTTGGAGAAGGTGGTTTATATCTGCAGGCAGGTCAGCTTCTGGACACTACACCTGAAAACTAGGCAGGCCCACTCGGATCTCACTCTCTGTGCCAGATCCCTGCAGGCCACCGTGGTGGGGACTGGTCCCCTTCACAGGCCAATGAACCAAAGAGGAGGACACGTGCCTTCTGTGGGTAGGCCAACACCTAAGAGGAAGGGGAAGAGGATGCAATTAAGCTGCTCCGTCCCTCCGTCCCTCCGTCCCTCCCTTTCTTCCCTCTTTAGCCTTAGTCCTTCATTTTTTCAATTTGAAACAGGATCTTGGTAAGTTGCTGAGGCTGGCCCTGAACCTGGGATCCTCCTGTTTCAGCCTCCCAAGTACTGGAATTACAGGCATGTGCCACCACACCTGGCTTCAGTTTCTTCTTTCAAGTCTACCACTAAGAGGTTGGGGAGAGTTCTAGCGAGAGGCAAGGTGTGTTAACATTAACGGGGCTTTCTCCATGTGGAAAGAATTATTAAAAAGGGGAGCACATAGCCGGGCGTGGTGGCGCACGCTTGTAATCCCAGCATTTGGGAGGCTGAGACTGGAGGATCCGGGTTCGCGGCCAGCCTCAGCTACCTAGTGAGGCACTCCGCAACTTGGTGAGACTCGATTTCAAAATAAAGAATAAAAAAATATAGGACTGGGGGTGTAGCTCAGAGGTAGAATGCCCCTGAGTTCAATCCCTAGTACCGCAAAAAAAAAAAAAAAGGGGAGCACAGGTTCTCCCCCAAGCCTTTGTGGAAGGTCTTACCTTGGTTTAATCTCTTGTGGCTGATGGAGTAGTGGTCACATGGTATAGGTCAGGCTATGGGGGCGGAGGTCAAGGGTATGGCTAGATAAGAGTAGAGTGCTATTATTGGTTTTATTGCGTGGACCTTTCTCATCTCTCTGAGCTCATCTCTTACTATTCCCATTCCTTGAATGAGTCCTGTTCTTTCCCACTTCTGCCCTTCACACATGCATGGAATACCCTTCCTGCTCACTGTCCACGCTTTTTTTCTGACACATTTCTATCCCTCCTATCCATCTCATTTCTTCTGAGAAGCTTTACCTTGCATGTAAGCTTCAGTTACCTACCCATCTGTCTTCACAGTACCCTACACTAGAAGGATGCTTATTCTGTTTCACTTCCTGTCTACCATCTGTCTTTTCCATGAGCATATCATACACATGAAGATAATTACTTACCTGTTTCTCTACTTTTTTCTTTTTAATCTCCCCAGATGGTACTTAGGACATTGCAGGATCTTGGTGAATATTTGTTCAGTGAATTTATAAAGGGATGCTGTAGATGAACTTATCTTCTTAACTTATTATTTTAAAATGATTATCATAGGTATTATACCTTTGAATTGATGATCTTAATGATTATTTCCCCAAAATACAAATGCATAGGTAAAATAATTTAAAAAAAAACATGGTCACGTAGGATTTGTAAAATAATTTTTTTGAATTTTCATATTAAAAAAGACTAGTGAAATCTACTTTTAATTCTTTGGGATAAAACAGAAACTCAGACTAAAAAGCAATCTAGCCTCAACATAGTTGAGAGGTTTTTGTATAGAGGAGGAAATATGTTTGAGTAAACCAGCAGTATCTGATGTATATGGTAAGAACTTAACATTTTCTCTTATCTCTTGGACATCCTTTTTTGGTTTTTCTTCTTTAATATTTTCACTCTTTATTTTTATGGTTATAGGAAGTTGTGATTTAGGAAGCTGGTAAAAAGTTGTTAGCTCAGAAAATCGGTAGAAAGCATAATTTGTTCTTTTTAAATATCGAATTAAGCTTACATTTGGTTAAACATATGTGAGTGAAAAAAAATCAAGTCTGGTTACATAACAATAGGTGTTGGGATTTTAATCACAGATTGCATTTTTTGGTTCACCCATTTAATAATAGTTAATAAAATTTCAAAGTGAAATTTATCAGATTAAAAGGGTTAAAGACTTTAAGCTTTAAAGAAAGGATTGGGATAGCTGAAGTATGAAAAATTCCTGCAATGATGTAAATGTTAGAAGTTGTCACCCTTAGGCCTGAGGTGAGGAGCCTCACATGGTTTGCAGATAAACATCATTTTGCACATGCCTTTCAGAACTGTTTAAGCTGATTGGTAATTCTTGTCAGAGATACTAATAAACTTACCAAATGTGTACAAATTGGGCAAAACGGTTGTCAAATCTAACTAGATTATACAAAGAAAATCTTGTATCATGACACACAAACACACATTTTAAGCTTGATGTGCTAAATTGTGTATTTCAAATAATGTTACAGTATCCCAAGGTAATTAAACATTTTTTCCAAGTATTTGGTGTCTCTTTAATCTTTGTTTTTGAGGATAATCACAATAACCTTAAAAATGTGATTTTTAGAATTACTTGATTTTTCCTTTTAGTAAAATAATGAAATAAGGGAGGCTCAGTTTTCTGCTTTTTAGAGTTTTATACCCATATGAATTTTCTACTACTGCTGACAGCTAAATTTCAAATTCATTTCTCTAGATCACACTGTGAAAGAGAAATTTCAGTTAGGATGGAAATGTTCTCTCTATAATCTGCCCTATCCTTGATGGTATATCCATTCACCACATGGGCTATCATGCAACTGAGGAGCTGAATTAAAATTGTACTCATTTTTATTAATTTAAATTAAACAGCCACACATGACTAGTGGGTACTCTATTGGCCAGCACAGAATTTCTTTCCATGTTTAGATTTGGTGTTGATATAAATCTGGAAAAGTTGACTTAATATGACATTTGACATCTCATAAGCATTTATTGAGCACCTTGTGAGTTTGTGTGCCTGGAGTCAGAAATGTTTCCTTTGAATTTCCAGTATCAATCAGGTTTTTAGGGATGGTATAGAGACCTGGGAGGTGTCACCCCACACACATATGTGAATAGGCCTTAGTAACAGGGACCCTGCTATTTCTACAAGAGCTGACTCTCTTTCATCCAGAGCTCCAGGGCTATCAGCCGCCAGGCTGAAGGGTGAGGGCTATGAGCTCCAGAATGCCAGGACTGCATCTGCTGGAGGAAGGAACACCTATTTGAAATTCTCTCAAAGACATTGTATGGGCAGGTAGTGTGGCCTTGTCACTTAGACTCATTCCCTCATCTTCCTTTTCTGTCTTAATTACTCCTGATATTTTCCTCAACAGATTTTCAGTGGAAAAATCAAACAACTCTTCAGTCACCCAGTACTATGTCTCCTCTTACTTTATTGATATATATATGCATATATATGTATATATATAGTATACTATATATATAGTTAACAATAAAATAGACATATTCAAGGTATATAATGTGATGTTTTGATAAATGCATACATTGTGAGGTGACTGTCATATCACATAAGTTATCTTGTGTTAGTGTGTGGGTGGTGAGAATATTGAAGATCTGCTATCCTCGAAGATTTCAAGTATAAAGTACATAGTTATTAACTCTAGTTACATGCTATGCATTGGATCCTCAGAACTTACTCATCTTACAACTGCATATTTGTATCCTATGACCTACATTTCTGAATTTCTCCCACCCCTGATCCCTGGTAACCCCCCTCCTACTCTCTATTTCTGTAGTGAGATCATGTAGTATTTGTTGTTCTGTGTCTGGCTTATTTCACTTAACGTAAGGTCTTCCAGCTTCATCTATGCTGTTGAAAATGGCAGAATATCCTCCTTTTTTAAGTATTTGAGTAATATTCTTTCTATCTATCTATCTATTTATCTATCTATCTATCTATCATCTATGAGAGAGTGTTATGGTCTGGATATTTGGATATGGAATGTCCCCCAGAAAAATTCATGTGTTGGTAAGACAGTAATGTTAAGAGGTGAAATAATTGAATCGTGAGGTCTCTAACCTCATCAATGGATAAATCCATTTGATGGCTTAATAATTTGAATGAACTACTGGGTAGTAACTGTAGACAGGTAGATTATGGCTGGAGGAAGTAGCTGATTCAGGATGTGGCCCTGCTCTCTTTCTTCCTCCCTCTCACTTTGCTTCCTGGCTGCCATGAGTTGAGCAGCTTTCCTCCACCACACCCTGCTGGCAGCGGACTATGGACTGAACCTCTGAAACCAGGAGCCAAAATAAGCTTTTCCTCCTCTAAGTTGTTCATGTCAGATATTTTGGTCACAGTGTTAAAACACACACATACACACACACACACACACACACACACAGGCACGCGCACACACATACACACACACACACACAATTTCTTTATCCATTGACAGACACTTGGGTTTTTTCCAGATCTTGGCTATTATGAATAGTGCTGCAATGAACATGGGGGTGCTGATATCTCTTCAATATTTTCAATTCCTTTTAACATATATCCAGAATGGGATTTCTGGATCATGTGGTAGTTCTATTTTTAATTTTGTGAGGAACACCCATATTATTTTCCATAATGGTGGTGCCAATTTACATTTTTATCAGCAAAATATAAGGGTTCCCTTCTCTCCACATCCTCATCAACACTTGTTATATTTTGGCTTTTTGACTATAGGTATACTAATAGATGTGAGGTTATATATCAAACACAGGGGTTTTGATTTGCATTTCTCTGATGAGTAGTGATGTTGAGCATGTTTTCTTGTACCTATTGGCCATTTGTATGTCTTCTTTGGAAAAAAAAATGTCTCTTTGGGTCCTTTACCTATTTTTTTTAATGGGAAAGCAACTTGAAATAGAAAATATTTTGCAGACCATGATAGGGGTTAATATTCAAAATCCATAACTCATACAAGTCAATAGAAAACCAAATAATATGTCTGATTTTAAAATGGGCAAAGGACATACTTTTTCTTCTGTTTTTAAAGGTGTCTTACCTTCTGGAGGGGGGCAGCATGGCCCATGAAGACTTCTGTGGACACGTTGGTAAACTCAACCCAGGCGACCTGCAGGTATGGCTAAAGTCAAGGAATTGCTGATGGTTTTGGAGTCTTTAGGTATGCATGCTTGATCTTGCCCATTTCCAGTACATCCACCCTTCCTTCCCTCTCTCTATAATATTTCTAACCTGTCCTTTTCTACAGATCCTTCCACTAAGTCTAGAAACCTGCAGAGGCCTCTCGTATTCCTCTCTCGTGCTTTCCTGGACCCCACAATCATTTTGTAGCTCCCACCTATTTTTTCTTACATATCTTTTTTTTTTTTTTTTTTTTTTTGCGGTACTGGGGATTGAACTCAGGGGCATTCTACCTCCGAGCCATACCCCCAGCCCTATTTTTTATTCTTTATTTTGAAACCAAGTCTCACTAAGTTGCGGAGTGCCTCACTAGGTAGCTGAGGCTGGCCGCGAACCCGTATCCTCCGGTCTCAGCCTCCCGAATGCTGGGATTACAAGCCTGCACCACCATGCCCGGCTCTCTTACATATCTTAAATGAGTAATCAAGAATGACTGCCTCAGCTTCCTTTCCTTTTGTTTTCTTCCTTTACTCACTGAAATTCAAGATGTTCTGTCAGCACCAGTGCCCTCTTCCAATCACTCATGTTGTCCCAGGTGCCAAATTCAGTGACCATTTTGACCCTCATCTCCCTAGACCTTCCTGTTGCATTGGAGACAATTTACTTGTCTTCCAGCTCATTTGCAGGGTTAGGCATTTAGATTCACACATGTATCCTCCAGGTGCTGGGAATACTGGGTGCTGGTGGCTTAGTGCCACATCCCCCCATGGAAATTTCCCTCTTTCACAGTGAATTGCCATTCACCAGGTTGTGCTTCCCATGCAGGGGTGGCCTGTACTTGATGGTTTGCTGATGTGAGGATAGGAAAGCTTGGCCACCTTGCCCCAACCTGGGACAATCCAAAAGATTCATCCTAACTCCAGAGCTCTCATTGGACTGGGGTTAAGGCTCGTGATGTAATCGCATTGCTGGTTGGCTTCTGTCCCTGCCCAGTACCGCCCTTTCCACTTCTTAGGTTGTGTCTCCCAAGAACACACCCCAATACACAATCTGCCCATCTCAGAGCTCGATTTGAAGCTCAGGGATATCATGGAGAGTGGTCTTCCATTTGTAGAAATTCCAGGTCTGATGCTTTGACTTCAAGTGAAGAAGCACAGGAAGCATTTGGAAACCTGAAAGGGTTCCAGAAATTGTCACTAAAGTGTTATTTCCCACAATGCTGAGGACTCTGACAGCAGCACCTGTGAGAGGCCTGGGTTAGAGATGGTGCTGTCCTCGGTGCACCTACAGACTTGTCAAGGGCTGGGCTACATTTTTCTTCTTTTTTTTTTTTTTTGTGGTACTGTGGATTGAACCCAGGAGCATTCTACCTCTGAGCTACATCCCCAGTCCTATTTTTTATTCTTTATTTTGAAACAGGGTCTCACTAAGTTTTGGAGAGCCTCACTAAGTAGCTGAGGCTGGCCACGAACCCAGATCCTCCTGTCTCAGCCTCCCAAGTACTGGGATTACAAGCGTGCGCCACTACACCCGGCTTACATTTTCCTTCTTGTTGCTTTGCTGTTTTGCAGTGGATGACAGCGGGCCGGGGCATTCTGCATGCTGAGATGCCTTGCACAGAGGAGCCAGTTCATGGCCTGCAACTGTGGGTTAATTTGAGAAGCTCAGAGAAGATGGTGGAGCCTCAGTACCAGGAACTGAAAAATGAAGAAATCCCTAAGCCCAGTAAGGATGGTGTGACCATTGCTGTCATTTCGGGAGAAGCCCTGGGGATAAAGGTAAGCCGTGGTGTCGTGTGTCTGTGAAATGTGAGGTGTGTAGTGATGCAAGGCTGGCCCCATCTGCATCATCAGTTTTTACTGGGTTTATCACACTTTGTGTGTCAAGGGATAGACTTGCTTCACAGGTATCAGAATAAGTGCAACCCAAGGGAGCCCCAAAATATTTTGCTGCGTGCAAATCCATAAGGTTAGAAAAATGACAGGAAAGCATGCTCATGTAAGGAATTTGGAGCACAGTGGCATACACTCGTAATCCCAATACTTGGGAGGCTGAGGCAGGAGGATTGTAGGTTTGAGGCCAGCCTTAGCAACTTAGTGAGACCCTCAGCAATTTGACAAGATCCTACTTCAAAATAAAAGATAAAATAGGGCCGGAGGTATAGCTGAAAGGAAGAATACCACTGGGTTCAATCCCCAGTAACACACATACACACACACTCACACACACATGAATTTTGTTGAAAAGCAATTTTCAAGGTATGTCTTAATATGTGTGCAGATTTGCTGTAGTTTCTTTCACTTATACTGCAGATTTATACTTTGAATAATAATTCCTTGGTACAAGATGACTGCCTGTAAGAAACAAAAGAACAGGATCAGCTGTACTCCATAAAGATCCATGTAAATTATTTATGCACAACTTAATAAGGAAAGCACACTACTATGTTATAGAAAGGTGTGTGTGTGTGTGTGTGTGTGTGTGTGTGTGTGTGTGTGTGTGTGTGTGTGTTTTGCTGGGGATTGAACCCAGGGGCATGTGACCTCTGAGCTACACCTCCAGCCCCATTTTATTTATTTTTCAGTTTTGAAATAGAGTATCACTATGTTGTGGAGGGCCTTGCTAAGTTGCTGAGGCTGGCCACGACCCATGATCCTCCCATCCCAGCCTCCCAAGTCCTGGCATTACAGGTGTGTACCAGCGCATCTCGCTTAGAAAGGTTATTTTTAAAAAGTAACTTGATCATTTATTTAATCCATCCATCACATGTCCTGCATATTCTCCTCAACTGATATTTTATACTATTTAGGTTTAGGGTTCTGCCTTTTTGATCACGTAAGATCAACTGGGGCTAAAGGTTCTGAACATACTTGGGGGAGGAAAGGGATGTGGCGAGTATTGTGGTATTGCACACCAGAAATGTTTGCTGGGGAGGCTAAGATTCCTCACACCAGGAAGGGTTTCCTCGAAATAGACAGTAAGATGTGCATTTCTGTGCAAGTGATTTTAAAGGATGTGACCGGGAGAGACTGGGAGACAGCAAGAGGGACCAGGACACAGTGTGAGAGGAAGTCAAGTAAAAGCACCATCCCAGGCAGTGTCCTGAAGAGGGTGGCTTTACCCCGATCCTGGGGATTCTGGAGCCTTGGTATGTCTCAGAGTTGTCTGAGACGTTGACTCACTCAAGGCAAGGGAGCTGGGCTTTCATTCTCCCCTACTCAGGCATCATTGGTTATGACCATTGACATTGGGGTAGGGTAGGGGCATGGAAATGGTTATAAGTGACATGGGGGGGATCTTTGAAGGGCTGGACACATGGCACCTAGCCATTGAAAGCATCAAGATATTGGGAACCACTTTGCCATTCTCCCACTGGGCAACCAGCACTTAAAATTATTTTAAATGCTAACATATCAATTTTAATTTTTGTCTGTGCAGTTGTTTTGCAGTGGCTACTAATAACTCATTGGGGTACATTATATGATCAACGGATTGGTTATGATGATTGGCTGGGACTTACCAGTTTTTCTTTATCTTGCGGTATAACCACGGTTCTTTACCTCTCCCATGCCTATGTGTATGCATTTTTTTTGCTTTGTTTTTCCAATGCACACAGAAGTAATTGCACAAACAAAATTAAAGTTTGCTCCCTATTAAGCATATGTGACTGTTGCCCAGCCCTGTGGGAGGACTACTGCTTACGTTGCAGCTGGAAATAACCTTTCTTTATGTTTCCATGACCCATTTCAGTGTCACCCAGCATTGTCCCTTTCAGCTGTTTGTGAAGAGATTTCTCCCCTTCGGTCTGCAGAGGAGAGTTAACACCCTGTGAGGTCTTCTGGTATAAGGCCAAAGGACATCATTGGGTGTTAATAATATCAGGCTGAGAAGTTTAAGAGCCGAATTAATGCAGAGGTGAAGCCTTCACTCAGTCTCGTTATGTTTTTCATTATGTTTGCAGGACTCTAGAGGCTCTAGGGACATGCTTTCAGGAGAAACCCAGGTGGCTGGTGGAGGAGAGGAGGTTCCCTTCTATTTCAGCCAACACACAAGACTTTGTCCAGTTGTGTATATTGGAATCTGTAAGATTTCATTTAGAAAAAGAGTTGAGCTGTCTGCAGTTAGAAAGAGAAATCCAACCAGTGATTTAATAGATAAGCAAAGCCAGCAATATCACGAATCCTTAGAGTTTACAAATGCTTTTTCATTTATAGAAAACACAAGGCGTTTTTTAAGGTTGAAGCCGGTTTCAATTACAGGCAGAAGGACATTTTAAAGCACTTCCAAGCAGCAGACCATGTGGTGTTGCAATTGCAAACCAGGGTTAAGAGACCAGAGGTAATGTTTTAACTTAAAAAAATAATGTCTTGGTCGCTACTGGCCTCTATTATTTCTTTTTGTCAAGTAAGATCTCCTAAATGAATTCTGTTCTCCCAACTAAATAATCCATCTATTTTGAGATTGGTTTAATAATAAGGGCCTCTTGGAACCTTGAGAAGCATTCATTTGAATTTCCAGACGCAGTGTGGGTCAGTGCTTACCTGCATGGACTCTAGAGACAGATGGCCTGGGTTAGAATTTCTACTGTGAACTAGCTGTGTGCTCTTGAGCAAACCACTTAACTTTTCTGTGCCTCCATTTCTCATCTATAAAATCGGGTTTCCGTGAGAATCAAGTGGCTTTTTACATTAAGCTCTCAGAATAGCCCTGGACACCCTGTAAGCATCACATAGGTGGTAGGTATTACTTTCATTATTTTGATTACTTTGCGTTAACCCAGGAAGGAGCTGGGCTGAGATTTCTATTTGCCATCTGTGCTAAAGGGATTTGCTGCAATTTGGGAAAGGTAATGACCTGCTTTCAAGAAAGGACACTAGTGTGTGAGTCATTGTAAAAATGAGAGTTGCTGGGTACAGAGACACACACCTGTAATCCCAGTACTTGGGAGACTGAGATAATCCCAGCCAGGTATGGTGGCGCATGCTTGTAATCCCAGCATTCGGGAGGCTGAGACCAGAGGATCCGGGTTTGCAGCCAGCTTCAGCTACCTAGTGAGGCACTCCCCAACTTAGTGAGACCCGGTTTCAAAATAAAGAATAAAAAAAAAATAGGGCTGGGGGTATAGATCGGAGGTAGAATGCCCCTGAGTTCAATCCCCAGTACCACAAAAAAAAAAAAAAAGAGAAGAATCCCAGGTCCGAGGCCAGTGCACATTAACTTAGAAGGACCCTGCTCCAAAAAAATAAAAAGTAAAACAAAAAAGGCTGAGGCTGTAGCTCAGAAGTCGAATGCACCCAGGTTCAATCCAGAGAGAGAGACAGACAGACAGACAGACAGATACACACACACACACACACACACACACACACACACACACACACACACGGAGGGAGAGAGGTGGAGGGAAAAAGGGAGGTGGGCAGGCATCAGCCATTTTATTGTGGGTCTGATAAGAAACATAGTTTTGCACATCTGAAGCCTTAATATCTGCCTACCAAGGAATGGCTAGGTCTTAGAAGGACTAGATCTACCATGAAAACACACCGAAGATTATTTTGCATCAGGAAAATAATTTTAAGTTAAATTACAAGATGAGACTGAGAATATACCTTTCAAGAGATTGATATATTTATATCCTGTATAAAATCAAGGACTCCTCGGTGGTACCAGTACTGTGTTGGGGAACCACTTTTGTAGCATGTGTAACAGGCATGGAATCCAAGACCAGAGTTTACTCATCTTAAGGAAGTTTGACTAGGCTCCTGTGGAAGATGTTAAATGGTCAGGTTCTGTGGCTTTGGGAAAATCTCATTAAACTTTCTGGACTTCAGTTCCTACATCCACAGAAAAGGTTAGGAGGGTTTGTGCAAAGGATTCCTTCCTGAGCAAGCATTAGTTTCCCTTTGCTCACTCTCTAGGACAACTGGAGCGAGCAAATAACTAACAAAACATGTTAAAAATAAGTTAATAAACAACGAAACTTTTTTTTTGGTATTTATAAGGATAAATGTATCCCTGTTTCCCAGGTTGTATGTGTCTAAGCATGTATTTATTAATTTATTTTCAGGTTTTTTTTTCCCTCTGGGGATTGAACCCAGGGGCATTCTACCCTAGCCCTTTTTGTTTTTTTGGTTTGAAACAGGGTCCCATTAGGTTGTTGAGAGTCTTGCTACATTGCTGAGGCTGTCCTCCAACCTGCAATCCTCCTGCCTCAACTTCCCAAGTATTGGGATAATAGACATGCACCACCACTCCTGGCTTAAGCATATATTTAGACCTTGGAATGCTTGTAGCCAAGTTGAGCAAGATTCTGCCAAGACAGCACGGTCTAAAGTGAAGGCTGAGAGGGGAGAGGAGATAAAAATGAGATTGTTCGAATAGTCTGTGTCGCTTCTGGAAGGTCACAATCCCATGTTTATTTCGTGAGAGTATGCAGTTCTCCAAATCCCATTCCTTTCATATCAGTCAGCCAATCAGCTAGATCTGTTGCCAGCTCCCTCTCCGCAGAACCCAATTCTTTACCCCCAAATGCCTGGACTTGCCTCCTGCTGCTTTAAATTCCATTAGTTATGTCAGAAGCCTCAGCCTCACCGGGGTCATAGAAAGGCAATCTTGGAGACAGAAGACTGGGGTCCAAGGTCAGCTCCGCCACTGACTCACTTTGGAGAGCTCACTTAAGCTGCTCTCTCCTCAGTTTTCTAATCTGTAAAATGGACCTGACTAGAGTGGTCTAGCTCAGAGGGCCTGTGGGAGGATGATGTTGATGAATATGTGTAACTTAAAACAATGCTTTGGCATAGATTAAGCCCAGTGTAATTGGGTGCTGTTTTTACTTCCTCCCAAAGCTTTGAGATGTGTTCATGTGACCTTCAGCTTAATGACACAAATCTCCCATATGAGAGGCAGACTGTATTCATGTATTGGATGAAAACTAAAATTTTAAAAAATCCTATTTCCAGCCAGGTGTGATGGCTCTTGCCTGTAATCCCAGTACTTGATCGCAGGTTTGAGGACAGCCTCAGCAATTTAGCGAGTCCCTGTTTCAGAACAAAACTTAAAAAGAATTAGGGTATAGCTCAGAAATAGAATGCCTCTGGATTCAATCCCCAGTACCTCCTTCCCCCCACACATACTCTTATTTCCAAAGGAGTTCACTAAGCATCGCTTATAACTCACTCCACTCAGTTTTGCATTCTACCTATTGCTCAGTTTCAGGGGAGATTTGACTTCTTGCTTCCTATCCTATTCGGCACATTTTAAATGGAGCAAGCATCCTCCCGTCCCAGATACCTTCCTGAGCTTGCTTCTGTTCCCTTGGTGGAAGAGGTTCTTTCCTTTCTAAGCTCGGGAGAACAGTTTTGCAAAGTAGCATTTTAAAAAAATGATTGCATTTTGAAAACAGGTAGCATATGCATACACTTTTTAAAAATTTTTTGGCCTTTGAAGTATTCCAACAAGTTCATGGGTCTAGCTTAGAAAATATGACAGAGGTTGAGTGGGGCTGTGGGTTTCTGACAAAAGGAACTTGAGAGGACAGGCTCCAGCTGTCCCAGAGAGCAAGCAAAGGGAAACTAATGCTTGCTCAGAAAGCAATCCTCTGTTCATTTATTTTGTTTACAAACTAGAGCACTCTGATAAATTAGCAAATCTGTGGGTATAAATCTGTTGCCACTTAACAAATGATCCCTTTGGGGTGCGGTAGGGTATAAGGATGAACTTGAGACTGTTCTCTGTATATACAAGTCTTTTTATGTTTAATTTTGAAAGATGGAGATGTGTATTTAAAACACCAAGTTAAACTAGAAAATAAACAGATTCTAAAATAAAAAAACAACAACAAATGAAGAGCCTGAGGTTGGTGTAAGAATATCAACAACATAACCACACAGAGAAAACATTTATATTAAAGAACTTAAACATAGTGCTCTGGCTGTACATTTTGAGAGAGTTATGTTCTAAAGACAAAAAGAAAGGCACAAAAATTTTTAACTTCACTGTGTAGTTTTCTTGTTAGTGTTGGTATAATTTGAGAACGACTTTATGTATTATGAAATAAAACAAGTGGGTAAATCTGTCAGTGTTTTTTGGGACTCAAGGTTTTCAGTATAAGAAATACAGATACAAATACAAAAGAAAAGCATTAAGAAAATAGTGTAATATTGAATGTTAAACATTAAGTAGACACTTAAAAATGAATTCCATTATCTCTTTAAGGCAGTCTCTGGAAGCCTAATAAGATTTGATCATTTTAGAAATCCAAGATTTTAAATCACACAATTTTGTGTTTCTTTCTGAAAATTCCATTTTCCATCGGCTTATATGTCCAGTGATCTTTCTTTTCAGGTCCATTTTAATTAGATGCCATGAGAAATGATTTTAAAAAGTTACATCTAAAACATCCATAATCATCCCGATGAATTCTGGCTGAAATTTCCCTTTGAGACCTTAAATAACTATAATGGGTAGGTGGGGAGGGGGATAACAGCACGAGGCAGAGAGCTTCCCAGTCTCCCTTTGACACAGGGGAAGGGGGAAAAGATATGTTAAAAAAAAAAGATATACTTTTTGAGATAAAGTATATTGCAAAGTACTGTAGAAAAATGGAGTTGAGTATTTCACCATTTTCGTCTGCTTGCCATAGCTCACCAAAGTCCAAGCCAGGTCCCCTCTTTTCAGTTGCCCCAGCTCCTAAGCATCTTGACTTGCCTCCAGATCCCCACAGCCGTCCTGTCATCATAGCCCATGAGATTTGTCGACTGACCCTCTCCATTTGATTTATGTGTCCCATTTCTCTAGGACCCCTGTTCATTCAGTTATTAGGCATGTGCTTTGTGTGCAGTGCCTGGAGAGATAATGTGGATAAGATGCAACCACCGAAGCCACCAAAGGTCCTACTGCAGGGTGGGGAGAAAAGCCAGCAAACAGCAGTAGTGTAATGTGACATGGGGAACACCACAATAGCAGTAGGGGGAAATTCCATGATAGTCTAGAGGAGGGCGAATTATTTCTGTTTGTGTGAATGGATGGAGGGAAAGAAAGGAAATAGAGAGGAAGGAGATTATGTCTCATCATGGCTTACATCAAAGGCTTCAAGAGTAAAATTGCAAACTATTTGGGGATTCTGATGAGGGCCTGAATAAGCAGCTAGATACTGGAGGAGTTGTAAAAGAACAAAAGAAAGGAAATGATGAGCCGGGCCTGGTGGCTCATGCTTGTAATCCCAGTACTTGGGAGGCTGAGACTGGGGGATCCAGGTTCGCAGCCAGCCTCGGCTACTTAGTGAGGCCCTCCGCGATTTAGTGAGGACCTGTTTCAAAATAAAGAATAAAAAATAGGACTGGGGGTGGAGCTCGGAGGTAGAATGTCCCCCGGGGTTCAATCCCCAGTACCGCAAAAAAAAAAAAAAAAGAAAGAAAGAAAGAATGCAGAATATTGAGAATTGAGAATATTGGGATGTAGGGAAATTCAAAACCACATTTGGCTATTCTTGAATTTTTCCCAAGGCTGACAGTTGTATATATATATTCCTGCATCCTGCTCGCCCAGGGTTTTAGCTATTTTTGTGTGTGAGTGTGTGGTGCTAGGGACTGAACCCAGAGCTTCTCCCGTGCTAGCAAAGTACTCTATCACTGAGTTACATCCCCAGCCCTTCTCCCAGGGTTTTAACTAGCAGAGCTTGAGGTTCAGGTTGGGGTGCCCCCCCCCAGTATGCTGTGTGCAGTCTTATCTCAAATTTCACCAAACTGTTCATTCTATAGGACCTACCCAGAACAGGCCAGGTGGCCCAGGCATATGAGCAGCACCATTCCACAGACAAGCGCAAAACTTGGCTTTGATTCAGGGTTGTGAATGGGCATAATTAGGCTGTTAGTCTTGTTTGGTAAAAAAAAAAAAAAAAAAAAAGGACACCAAAGAAATGCACTTCAAAGAACTTGTCCTGTGGTAGGCAGCCATAGTTGGCACTTCATTTGCAGTGAGGAATGTTCAGATAAACAGTGCTCACGATCTGCTCAAATCAGCTGTACAAAAGGTTACTCTTGCCCAGGGCAGCCTACTCACCCCAGAAATACCATTCTTGGTGTGCACAAAGGGTGCCAGATGTTCTTATTCCTTCAAGATGTCCTTGCTGACCTCATCACCTAGGAAGTACATTCCAGTGGTGTCAACAAGCCCTCTTCTGCCAGTAAGTGAAGAATGGATAGGTGCCTTTGTAAGCCAGAAGTCACATTCTGTTCCATTCATACATCCTTGACCCTAGAGATCAGGATTATAAATTTGCAAAGAAAAGTAGACTAAGAGCATAATGAAAACCATAAAAACCGAGATGTTACCTTTAATAAATGTTAGTGGACACTTTAGCATATCTCTGTGGTCACTTCTCTGGCTGTCAAAACTTGAATTTTTTAGGATATAATAAGTCTTTCTCAAGGAACACATCATATTTTTCCTAACCGCAGTAAAAAGCACAGGACAGCCTCAAAGAACTATCTTTAGACTCTTGCATGTTGCATTAAAAGCTGAAATGGATGTCAGTATTTTTAAAATGATTATTAGCACATAGGAAGCTATGTTGTTAATAGCTACAAACTTAGTACTTTATTTTGAACAAAGCACAAATCCTTGGAGCATGTAGCTTTTGAGTCTTTTGATCATGCTTGCATTCAGTATGATAAACAAATACAGTGTAAGATGTTATTTTGTTTATTTGAAATGTTACAAGTTTATAGTATGCAAATTATACCTCAAATAGATCTATTTTTTTTTAGATTAATGAGATTTAGTGGGGCTTGGTGGCACTGGCACATGCCTGTAATCCCAGTACTTGGGAGGCTAAGAGAGGAGGATTACAGACTTGAGGCCACCCTCAACAACTTAATGAAGCCTTATTTCAAAATTAAAAAATAAGGCTAGGGATGTAGCTCAGAGGTAGAATGCCCCTGGGTTCAATCTCGAGTAACTAACACACACACACACACACACACACACACACACACACACACCCAGAGACAGACAGACACACACACACAAATGAGATTTAATTCAAATAGTATGGATAACAAAGCTTTTGTAATTTCCTTAAGTCCTTATTTATGATATGCTAATTTGAATTTGAGGTCTCATATTTCAGAAAAAACTGATTTTGTTAAGATATACATTAACTCTATATATGAAAATATTGATGTCAAAAACGAATATTTCTACTCCTCCAGAGAAATATAAGTACTCCAAGCTATTCATATATTTTAAAATTTCAACATGGATGAGCTCTAAAGCATTGGAATAACTTCTATATTGAAAGAGGATCACAGTATGGTCTTAAAAGGACAGTGAATCCTTTTGCCATCCATTGCAGATCCAGGGGTCGTTTATTATTCCCTTGGTTTAGTGAAATGAGATAAGAAAACTAAAAGAACTTTCCACTCCTGGAAGGACTTGTACTCTTGCCTTGCGACATTGGAAGGACTTCCTGGGAAGGTAAACCATTAATTCAGCTGAACTCTGCAAATGTGTACTGAGGGCCAACTGTGCAAGACCTTTGAAAGCCTTGTGGGGTGGGGATAAGAAGCCACAGAGCTGGAAGGGCACAATCCAAAGGATAAGACCCATCAACTGATAGCATGAGTATACCACGGTGAGCCAGCCAGCTAGTAAACTCGGGTGGTTAATGGGAAGGCAGAATCGGAGGCTCAGCCAAATCTGGAGGCTTAAGAAAAGTGGGCTGAAGTCTAAAGAGAGAGCTGAACTGGAAAGGAAGGATGGGGTGGCTAGACAGTGCAGGCGACAACTTGAGTAAAGGTGTTTCTGCACAGAGGTGTGCAACTACGCCCAGCTGGCGTTAAGAAGGCCTTGAAAATACCCGTTCACTGTCTTAAGCATGAAAGTTGGAAAAGTTATCATTTTTTTTTCACGTAATATTTTTTCTGGTAACTTGCTCTCTCGTTATTGTCTATTGGAGTCTTCCACGTTGGGAATACAGCCGTAACATTTGGATCGGAATGTGAATTGATTCATGTTCAGCTTGCGCAGGCTCAATGAGAAATAAGACAATTATAATTTGCCTCTTTTTCATGAGATGTTCAAGGCCTCCTTGTTCCCTTTGCTTCCATATAGATAATCATTTTTAACATTCTAGAAGGAAACCATGATAGCCATAGATTTTTTTCCCCCCGTACCAACTATAAATAGCAACTGGAGACAAGCTTCCATTTACATTTTTAAATTCTTATTATTTTTTAGGATAAGCATAAATGATTTATTTAGCTAAATGAATACACAGTTTTTTGTTTTTTGTTTTTTGGGGTTTTTTTTTGCTGGTCCGGGGATTGAATTCAGGAGCATTCTACCTCCGAGCTATACCTCCAGCCCTATTTTTTATTCTTTATTTTGAAACCGAGTCTCACTAAGTTGCAGAGGGCCTCACTAGGTAACTGAGGCTGGCCGCGAACCCGGATCCTCCGGTCTCAGCCTCCCAAATGCTGGGATTACAAGCGTGCACCACCATGCCCAGCTGAATACACAGTTTTAAGAGAAGAGCACATGCTAGAAAGGTATACTCCGGAGAGAGAATCATAATGTGATCTGTTCCAAGAGTAGAAAAGACCTAAGTGCTTCCTTTTACGTGGATAAAGAAAATGTGGTATATACACACAATGGAATTTTACTCAGCCATAAAGAGGAACAAAATCATGTCATTTGCAAGAAAATGGATGGAACGAGAGAACATTATGCCAAGTGAGATCAGCCCATCTCAGAAAGTCAAGGGTGGTATGTTTTCTCTCCTATGTGGAAGCTGGAGAGAGAATAGGAAACATAAACTTAAGGGACTTGAGATAAATGAGGAAATAAACCAGTAAACTAGTGGCAGGGAGGCGGGGAGGGGAGCATGGAGCTGGAGGAAGGGAACAGTTCAAATAAGGTTATGTCCACGCATAAAGGTGTCACTACCCATCTCATTCCTATGTGTAGGGAGGAAGGAGGGGGAGAGGGTGGGATATGGAGGGAAACAGGCCAAGTGCTCTGTGCATATGTGTTTGTGTCACTTTGGACCTCGCTATGCTGTAGAATTACAATGCACCAAGAAAAATAAGAGGAAAAGGAGGCCATCTTGGAAGTCCAGAACAAGAGTCTTCTTCACCACCACCTTCAAACACCTGCCTTAGGTTAGTTTCCTTCTCATTTCTAGGCTCAAAAAATAATGCTGGCTTCCTAACCCCACCCTCTTTAGTTATTCTGTAACTTTAAGCAGTCCCCAAGAGAGAGGGAGAGGTAGCCTCTGAAAAGGAGGAAGAAAAATAATCCAGAAGCGTTTCAACTCCATCTTGGTTCCTTTAGCGTCAATGTTTGTGCCTTTCTACCCTTTCTCCCCCAAAGAATCTTCTTGTAGACTGTCTCGCCAACCAGACCCCAGCCAATCAGAGTTCCTGCCAATTGAGTCCTCCTGACCAGATTCTTTCCCCAAGCAGCCTCCACTCCTGGCTGGGGTAGTTCTGCTTGTCAGAAGTCCATCCTCATCTACGTCTTTGTCTGCCTTTGGAGACTTAGAGCATCTCTAGCTAATTACCTAGACTTGGCTGAGATACTAATTTGAGGCCATCTGTTACTTATCAGTCCCAAAGAACTTTTGAGCAAGCGTTCCTGGTGACTGTCATTAAATGTTTTCATAGGTTTTAGCTGACAGACTCTTGTCAGCCTGATACCCTGAAGCAGACCAGTACATGGAAGAGGGCCTAGAATTTGCTAGAAGTCAGTTGTAGAGACCTGAGGTTGAGGAGACAACCAAAAGATGATACTCCTTCCTACTGCTCTTAAGTTCAGAATGGATTAAGAGGTAGACAGAGAAGGTAGCCAGATAGGGATGCAAATATTTTGTTACCAGTCAAATACAGATAAGAGCCTGTGACTTGTATCTGAGACACTTCTTTTTTTTTTTTTTGCAGTACTGGGGATTGAACTCAGGGACATTATACCCCTGAGCTACACTCCCAGTCCTATTTTTTATTCTTTATTTTGAAACAAGGTCTCACTAAGTTGCGGAGTGCCTCACTAGGTAGCTGAGGCTGGCCGCAAACCTGAATCCTCCAGTCTCAGTCTCCCAAATGCTGGGATTACAAGCGTGCACCACCACGCCTGGCTTGACACTTTGTTTTTTAAAAAAATATTTCCTCCTTGCTGGGCACGGTGGCGCACGCTTGTAATCCCTGTACTTGGGAGGCTGAGACCGGAGGATCTGGGTTCGCTGCCAACTTCAGCTACTTAGTGAGGCACTCTGTAACTTAATGAGACCCTGTTTCAAAATAAAGAATAAAAAAAATAGGACTGGGGGTATAGCTTAGAGGTAGAATACATCTGGGTTCAATCCCCAGTACTGCAAAAAAAAAATCTCTCTGTGTATCTATATGTATCTATCTCTCTCTCTCTATATATATATATATATTTACATATATATGTGTGTATATATATATATGTGTGTATATATTTACATATTTTACCCTCTTTATAAAACATATTCAGGTAGAGCTATACAGTCATCAGCATTTTCTTCAGAAACAGACCTGTTATCTGGTAGCAGAAGAAGAAAGAAAGAGAAATTTAAAAGCCAGGAAGGGCTAGGCCTGAGCTGAGCATGCTCAGATCCTTGGATTACCTTGACTAACTGATCCTACCTTCTTCCTCCGGGCTTCACACCTGCATGGCTTAGTGAGGAAGGTGGAGGGCAGCTGGCATTAGGGAGGGGTCTGGAGGCTCCCTTCAACACTCCCCAGGGTTCTGTTCTTATAACTGGCACTTAGCCATGACTGCCCATTCTTCAGGGAGGGAGATAAGTTTATCAGTGTGACACTCCCCCCAAACTGACTTCTGCTCTCTGGAATCAGTTGTATCCACAAAGGACTTTGAAGGGAACCCAGAATATTTGCATTAAGGCACATGGATATGCTAGGCTGCACAGTCACTCTCTATTCTGTTTTCCTGCCATATTACTCCCAACCACGTTGAGAGGTTATTTGAGAAGCCTGAGGGCAACATAAAAATTATCTAAATATTAAAATAGCCCAAATGTGAACACAAACCTATCATCAAATTTCTAAGATGAAAGTGAAGTTCGAATTGAAGTCTTTGTCTTTATGAATCAACTCAAAAGAAATTAAAAAATTACATTCTAAATAAAGTACCAAAGCATCGTTACCCAATTTTAACCCTGCTTTTCTTTGGTAGAATAAGGATTTTGTTATTCTTTTTTTTTTTTTTTCAGTACTGGGGAATGAACCCAGAGGCATTCTACCTCTGAGCTATACCCCCAGTCCTATTTTTTATTCTTTATTTTGAAACAGGGTCTCACTAAGTTGTGGAGGGCCTCACTAGGTAGCTGAGGCTGGCCGTGAACCCGGATCCTCCAGTCTCAGCCTCCCAAATGCTGGGATTACAAGCGTGTGCCACCACGCCTGGTTTATATTCTTTATTTTTGAAACAGGGTCCCACTAAGTTGCAGTGGGCCTCACTAAGTAGATGAGGCTGGCCACGAACCCAGATCCTCCCATCTCAGCTTCCCAGGTACTGAGATTACAAGTGTGCGCCACCA
>PVLC010009457.1:0-19067 GCA_004027655.1 Graphiurus murinus
GGTCTTTCCTGCCTTTGGGTCTAGACTTTGGAGGGTGAGTTAAGAATCATTCTCAGTGCAGCTTATCTAAGCCCATTGCTGACACTGAGATTTGGGCACAAGCGGCAAGTCATCAGAAGACCTGGCTGGAGGTCAGGATTGGCCCCATCAGTGCTGTGTGCTGAGCCCAAGTGATTCCCTATAGTGGCAAGAGCCAGGGCCTGAGACAGGGTCACAAGTTGTGAATTGGCAAAACCTGAAAAACAACCTGTACATGAGTAAGTGTATGAATTGTAAATAAATGCTACACCCCCCCCAAAAAAAATCTAATAATACGTTAGAAGAGCTCCTGTCATTGATATTCAGAATATGTAGAGTAACAGTGACACCTTATACCAGGATAAATATAAATGCAAGCCTTTAGACTATATTGCTTATAAATCATACCTTCTCTATCATAAACTCTGTGTGTGTGTGTGTGTGTGTGTGTGTGTGTGTGTGTGTGTGTGTTTTACTGAGAATTGAATCCCCAGGGCATTCTACCTCCAAGCCACACCCCCCAGGCCTTTTTATTTTTTCTGAAATTGAGCCTTGCTAGGTTGCTGAGAGTCTAGCTATATTGCTGAGGCTGTCCTTGAACCTGAGATCTTCCTGTCTCAGCTTCCCAAGTACTAGCATTACAGGTGTGCACCACCATGCCCAGATGTCATAAACTTTTGCTTGTTAAATATTTAAAAACATGCATTTGTGGTTGAGCACAGTGGTACATGCCTGTAATTCCAGTACTTGGGAGGCTGAGACAGGAGGACTGCAGTTTGAGGCTAGCTTCTGCAAGATCCTGTTTAAAAAAATAAAAATAAAAAGGGCTGGGGTATAGCTTAGAGGTAGAATGCTCCTCGTTTCAATCTCCAGTACCAAATTAAATAGAATAAAATACATGCCTATGAGAAATGATTTAGAAATCTTGCTTAGCACTGGCATTTTATGGCTTCTCCCAATATATACTTGATTAGACCAGCTAACCTCCGTCCATCTTACAATCTACAGCTGGTGTTACTTGTTGTGTGTACTGATCCAAATCCACACAGTACCTCTGCTACAGCTCACCTTGGAGAGAGTTTCTTGTATGCAAGTTCTCAGGCTGGGGTAAAATTGTTTGTGTCCTAGATAGAGGTATGATCCCTTTAAGGGCATAATATCCACCTACATTGTAGCACATGTAACCACCAGGTCTAAATGAAGCTGGTTCCTTCCTACAGAATAATATTTTCTCACAGCACATTCTGGCCCTGTTGTAGATGGGCGTGAAGACCATTTACCAAAATCATGGCATGGTGCTCATTATAAGGAGCTTTGTTAGCCAGACGGTGGTGCACGCCTGCAATTCCAGTACTTGGAAGGCTGAGGCAGGAGAATCCCAGGTTTGAGGCCAGCCTCAGAAAGTTAGTGAGGCCTTCCACAACTTAGTGAGACTCTGTTTCAAAATAAAAAATGAAATAGGGCTAGGGATATAGCTCAGAGGTAGAATGCCCCTGGGTTCAATCTCCAGCACCCAAAAGAAAAAAAAGAAAAAGAAGGGGTGGGGGGGAAGCACCAGCTCTGATCCCAGCCACATCCACAGGTGAACTCACTGGTATTCTCTTTCTGGGCCTTCTCACAGAGGTCCTTCCTGTCAATCTTGTGAAAGATCCTGAAGGTCACGTCCCAGGCGCCTTGCTCTTCATAGTGCGTGACCAACAAGTTGGCAAGCTCTTCCCGGGATGCTTTCTTCACTTCTACCCAGGGAATTTGCTTCAGTCCCATTTGCAAAGTCTCTTGCTTGAGGAGCTCCTTGAATTTCACAAACTCCTTCTTTTTGAGCTCCTCCAGATACCACATAAGGCCAAAGTCAGAAAAGAAAGAGGACGCCATCTCCTCCAGGGCAGAGAGCTCAATCTTCAGAAAGACAACCAGGAACAAGAAATAAATGGAACCTGTGGACAATTCACGGCGCAATCAAGTTATTCAAAACGAATGGAGCAAGGTCACTAACTTCTTGCGCAGTGGCTAGCTTGACCCGGGGTGAGGGAAGAAAGTTCTTCAGACTAGGCTCTTCTCCTTGAAATAGTCAAGAAAACAATGGGGCCTAGTGTGGCGCGCACCTGTAATTCCAGGGCTTAAGAGGCCGAGACAGGAAGATCCGCAGGTTCGTGGCCAGCTTCAGCTACTTAGTGAGGCACTCCACAACTTAGTGAGATCCCCTGTTTCAAAATAAAAAATAAAATAGGTCTAAGGTGTGGCTCAGAGGTAGAATACTCCTAGGTTCAATCTCCAGCACTAAAAAAAAAAAAAAAAAAAAAAAAAAGACTTTGGACAAGAATACTTATGGTGCTTTGTGCTGAGAACTTCTTTGAGATGCAAACAACTAAGCTGGACTTTTCTAGAAGTAGAGGTGTTGTCAAGAAGATACAAGGTCACCCACCCTCTGAGCCCCAAAGTCCCCACACTGGTGATTCCTGACAGGTATTGGTTTCTCTCTTCCTATTTCTGAGACACAGCCTCCCACAGGTCTCAGGCTGAACTGATAGAATCACAGGTAGTTCCACCTTCTCATGAACTCTATCTATCTATCTATCTATCTATCTATCTATCTATCTATCTATCTATCTGCAGTACCAGAGGCATTTTACCTCCGAGCTACACCCCCAGCCCTATTTTTAATTCTTTATTTTGAAACAGGATCTAACTAAGTTGCAGAGGGCCTAAGTAGCTGAGGTTGGCTGCTAACCTGTGTATCCTCCTGTCTCAGCCTCCCAAGTACTGGGATTACAAGTATGTACCACCATGCCTGGCTTATTTATTTTGAAACAGGATCTCACTAATTTGTTGAGGCTGGCCTCAAACTTGCGATCCTCCAGTATCAGCCTTCCAAGTACTGGAATTATAGGCATGCACCACCATTCCTGGACTCATTAACTTACTGTGTGTTTATTTATTTAGTGGTTCTGGGGATTGAACCCAGAGGCATTCTACCTCTAAGCTACATCCCCAGTTTTTGTTTTGAAACAGTGTCTTGCTAAGTTGCTGAGTCTCTTGCTAAATTGCTGAGGCTGGCTTGAACCAGAGATCTTCCTTTTTTAGCCTCCCAAGTACTTGGATTACAGGTGTGTGCCACCACGCTGGACCTCATTAACTTTAGACTAGTAAAATCCAGCTAAATACAGAGAAGTAGCCTGGCTGTGGATCAGGCAGGAGCAAGCACTGGAGAATTTAGAAGTTTAGTTGAGTTTTCCTTTAAAAAAGAGGTCAAACATCAACACCGCAAATTGTCTTCTAATGTGCCAAGCCCAAATACTAGGCTTTGGAGTACAGACACAACAAATTCTTTCTGGTTGGTCAAGAAAAGAGGCAGGATAAACCATGAGGACATGAAGACCCAAAGGAAGGAAGGAAATAAACACAGAGGAGAGCCTGGCATCAATAGAACCTGTTGACTTACCGCTCCAAGGCTTCCCACTGGTCCTTAATGGATGGCGGCTGCAAGGGGGAAGGAGAAGCCCGTGGTGCCATTTGATTGGCCAATCGGTTTCTCCCCTCCCATTGGCTCAGGGGGTTCTGGTGAACAACCCCAGAGAATGATAGTGGCCTCTGCACACCTTGGCTGCTGCCTGGGGTCCTAGTGTCCTACGGTATGGCAGGGTTTTACTTATTTGTTAATTAATTTATTTTATTTTCAGAGTGAGATCTTGATTTAGGATTCCCAGGGCTTCTGACTGCAAAAAAATTCCTCTGGACTCTCCAAAATGGCTGATTTGGGAGTCAGGATGGCCCTCCTCATGATCTAAGTGCTTGACCATTCTAAATGGTTGGGCACCACTTCCCTGCTCTTGAGAAGGCTCAGGTGAGCCCGAAGGCATTGGTTCCTGATTTGGGGAACCTGGAGGAATTGTAACAAGACACTGATTCTCCTATCCAGCCTCCAGGCTTTCTAATTTAATGAGAGTGGGTATTTCTGGGCATTGATCTCATAGAAAAAAAGAGTAGAATGACAGTACCTGGGGCTGTGGTAGGGGATGAGGAGATATTGGTAAAGGAATAAAGAATTTCAGTAGGGCCAGATGTGGTAGAACACACATTTAACACCAGTAGTTGGGAGGCTGAGACAGGAGAATTACAGGTCAGCCTCCAGAAACTTAGTGAGATCCTCAGCAATGTAGCAAGACCCTGTTTCTTTTTTTTTATTTTTTTATTTTTTGCGGTACTGGGGATTGAACTCAGGGGCATTCTACCTCTGAGCTACACTCCAGCCCTATTTTTTATTCTTTATTTTGAAACCAAGTCTCACTAAGTTGCGGAGTGCCTCACTAAGTAGCTGAGGCTGGCCTCGAACCCGGATTCTCCGGTCTCAGCCTCCTGAATGCTGGGATTACAAGCGTGCACCACCACGGCTCACAAGACCTTGTTTCAAAAGAAAAAAATAAAGAAAGGACTGGGGGTATAGCTTGGAGGTAGAATGTCTCTGGGTTCAATCCTTAGTACCAAAAAATAAAAAAAGATAAAAAGAATTTCAGTTAGGAGGAGTAAGTACAAGCAGTCTTTTTTTTTATACAACATAGCTACTATAGTTAACAGCAATGGAGTAGATTCTTGGAAAATGCTAAAAGAGTAAATTTTAAGCATTCTCACCTCAAAAATGATAACTTTGTGAGGTAATACATATATATGCAATATACATATACATATATATATATATATATATATATATATATATATATGGCTTTTTTGTTTCATTTTGTTTCTGTGGTACTGGGGATTGAACCCAGGGGTATTCTACCTCTGAGTTACATTCTGAGCCCTTTTTATTTTTGTTTTTGTTTTGAAACAGGGTCTCACTAAGTTGCTGAGAGTCTTGCTACATTGCTGAGGCTGGCCTTGAACCTGTGATCCTCCTTTCTCAGCTTCCCAAGTACTGGGATTACAGGTGTGCGCCATCATGCCAGGACACATATATATGTTAACTAGCTAGATTCGGCCATTTCTCAATGTACATATGTTCTAAAATGTCACGTTGTACACAATAAATCTATATAATTTTATCTGCCATTTGAAATAAAACTAATCGAATATATGCAGATTTAATTGAATTAGACTTCAATAAGGTTTTAAAAATAATTTTTATATTATTATTATTGTTGTTATTATTTGGTACTGGGGATTGATCTCAGGAACATTCTACCTCCAAGCTATACCCTCAGACTTTTATTTTTATTGTTTTGTTTTTGGCACTAGGGATGGAACCCAGAAGCATTCTACCTCCAAGGTATACCTCCAGCCCAATTTTATTTCTTATTTGGAAACAGGGTTTCACTAGGTTACTGAGAGCCTAAGTTGTCAAGGCTGGCTTTGAACCTGTGAGCCTCCTGTTTCAGCCTCCCAAGTACTGGAATTACAAGTGTGTGCCACCATGCCTGGCTCTTTTTTAAAATTTTTTATTTGAAACAAGTACTGGGATTACAGGTGTGCACCACCACACCCAGCTAAAATAAAAAAATTTGAAAATCCTTTATACTTTAACATGTATAGGATCTGTAGTGATGTCCCTACATTCATTCCTCATACCCCAGGTGAATGTGTGATTTTCTTTCCTCTTTCTCTCTCCCTCCTTTCCGTAATTCCTCCCTTTCTTTTTTTTTTTTTTTTTGCGGTACTGGGGATTGAACTCAGGGGCATTCTACCTCCGAGCTATACCCCCAGTCCTATTTTTTATTCTTTATTTTGAAACCGGGTCTCACTAAGTTGCAGAGTGCCTCACTAGGTAGCTGAGGCTGGCCACGAACCCAGATCCTCCGGTCTCAGCCTCCCGAAGGCTGGGATTACAAGCGTGCGCCACCACGCCCGGCTTCCTCCCTTTCTTTCAATGTGCAAAGATTTATTCCTTTTATCTTATAAAAATTTGAGGTTTGACTGTATATTTCTTTTTCTATTTTACTTATTGCTACTTTAGTCTTTGTTTTCTTCGATTTACTTTGCAGTTGAATTGCTTACCAACTTAAAGTGGAAGCACAGATAACTAATTATGGTACTTCTTTCTAATATAGGTATTCAATGCTGTAAACAACCCTCTGATATCTAGCTGCATCTTTTTCACAAGCTTTGTGAAACTGTGCTTTTCATTCAGCTCAAGATATTTTGTCATTTCTTTTTTTTTTTTTGTGGGTCTGGGGATTGAACTCAGGGGCATTCTACCTCCAAGCTACACCCTCAGCCCTATTTTTTTAAAATTTATTTTGAAACTGAGTCTCACTAAGTTGAGGAGTGCCTCACTAGGTAGCTGAGGCTGGCCACGAACCCAGATCCTCTGGTCTCAGCCTCCCGAATGCTGGGATTACAAGCGTGCGCCACCACACCCGGCTCAAGATATTTTGTCTTTTCTGCCGTGTTTTCATCTTTGATCTATATTTTATTTAGAAACAATCATTTAATTTTATGTCAAGATCCAACAGACTTTTTCTATTGTTGCTTTTAATTCTGTTGGCATTATAAAACAAGGTCCATTCACTTAAATGTTAATATTATGCAAAAAAAAGTTAATATTGATGAGTTTTGTCTTATGACCACATATGTCTTACCTGATGAATGTTTGAAGTGCACTTGAATTTGTTTCTCAGTTCTTGGGTGAAACCGAATACACACACACACATACATGCATTCTTTTTGCGGGTCTTATTTCCTTACCATTTAGAAAATCAATCTATTGAGTCACATTCAAATGTTTAATTTATAACCTTGTAATGCACTAAATTAATCTTACAGAAAATAAAAATATTGGAAATTGATCTAAAAGTTCAAAATATTTATTAACATAAAAATATAAACTTAGGTCCAAAAGAAAATGCTTTACACTTAAAATGCAATTTGCCTAATATAATTAATGTGTTTGTGATTCACGAAATGGCATGCTTTTCTGCCATGCCTCTGAGCCATGTGCGTACCAAGCACAAACATTCTTGGTGACGTTGTGAGCTCACAGCAGCTTCCGAAGACTTTCTATGTGCAGAAGTCTACCTGCCTCACCAGAATGGCTCGGAGGACTGAGGATGCCTGGTTTACCTGTGTCACATGGACTTCCTGGAAGTTCGTTGACGCTTGGTCGGTCGGCCTCGCCCAGGACCGCTCAGAAGACTAAGGGTTCCTGATCCAGCTGCATCTCCAGGACAGGCCGGAGAACTGAGCGCACCTAGTTCACCTGCCTCTTCAGGGCAGCCCGGAGGACTGAGGATGCCTAGGTCCACCACAGGACAGATCCTCAGGCAGCCTTTGTGATTACGAGTTGCATGCGCAATAGAAAAGAACGGACGCAGTGGCTCCTCCGTGGGAATCTCGGTGAAGGAGAAGATGTGGGCCCCATCGCTGACGTGGAAAAAGGAAAGGACCCCGAAGCTCAGGTCGAGAAAGACCCCGAGGCGGTGCAGGCGGGGGCTCACGCAGAGCGTGGTGACCGGCACAGAGCTGGCCTCGAAGAGCCCCCTGCGCCTCCGTCCCACCGTCCAGAAGCCCAGCTGCTCGGACAGCAGCACCTGGCCATGCCGGCCGGCCGCATCCCGGCAGACGCCCACGTGCCACACTCGGCTGGTGCCCACGTCCACCTCCCAGTAGCTGCGGCCCGACGCGAACCGCTGGGTGCCCAGCACGCAGATGCAGAAGTCGAACCTCTCGGGCCGCGCCTCCCGGTTCTGTGTGAGGCGCACGGAGCGGACACTCCGCAGGTCCTCGGAAATGAGGAGGTTGTTGTGAGCAGTGTCTGCGTCCAAGGTCACGTCCACTGCGGAGAGAGGCCCCAGGTCAGCACAGACGTGCTGAACACACTCTCCCTCCCTGGGAAGGCTGAGTCGGGTGGCACGCCTCTTTTCTCTAGTTTTGCTCTACTTTCTAACCTAAACCAGAATAGTCCTGGAGAAACTTCCTTGGCCCCCTGTTAGGTCTTAGTATATGTACAGAATAGGTGACTGTAACTGCAAGTCCCTTTAATCCATAGCAGGACTTCCTTTTACATTACTGAACTATTTCATTAAATATTTTTCTTAGCCAGGAATGGTGGTGCATACTTATAATCCCAGTCTTTGGAAGGTTGAGACAAGGCTAGACTTAGCAACTGAGAGATCCTAAGCAACTTAGTGAGACCCTGTTTCAAATAAAAATTAAAAAGAGCTGAAGTTTTAGCCCTTTTTATTAGGGAGACAGTTTCAATTTTTAAAAGGCTGGGGGTATAGCTCAGAAGTAGAATGTCCTGGATTCAAACCCTAGTACCAAAAATATAATTTTTTTTCTTCTCTTTAGGGTATAAGATACCTGAAGGAAAACACCACAACAATTGTTTGCTCTCAAAACTATTGCACAAAGTAGCACATATTCTGTGAAACTATAGATATCTATGAAATAACTAAATGGAAAACATGTTGCATGATACTGCAGAATAACACTAAAAGACAAGTTTTGCCCCCCCCCCCGCCCCCCCGAATCACCTTTCATTTTGTCTTGTTGACTCAGGCATTGCATTACAGGCTTTTGCTTCCCTGGAGCTATAAACAGCATGAGGCATTAGGTGTCCAGGGATGAAATGGGCTCACTGTGGGGGAGTGAAGACAGGAAGGGGGCATGTGGTGAATGCCCAGGACTTGCCTGTGCAGTGCTCAGGGGGCAGGTGGAGCTGGCGGAGGGCAGCCACCCATTGCCAGTGACTCCAGACAATCCAGTGGTCAGCAGGAGACACAGAGCTGCTCTGCATCCGCAGCCCTTGGGGGCCTCTGAATGGACCTCAAGATGATATACTTGGCTCCCTTATGACTGGGCTCAGAGCTGGATGCTCAGACTTCCCAACAGTCAGACAGGAGTGCTCCAGGAAAGAGTGTCTGAGATGGGTTTCTCCATCCCAAATACAAGTTGTCATGGAGCAAGATGAAAACAATTTGATTTTTCCAAAGGATACAGCAGATTGCAACATCTACCCAAGTACTCTTCAGGGTCATGCCTGACACATCCAGCACAGATGGTAGGAACTATTACAACAGACACAAGGGATAGAGACTGAGCAGGTCTAGCACATTCAGATGAGCCTGGGCTCAGGAATCTGGGTCTCCTCTGGTATCCTGAATTCGGCATATTTTAAATGCACCTCAGCTGTGATAATTTGCTCTTACTCAGAGAGCCATGAGACTGAATCATGCTTTCTCTTAGTTTTGGTCAATGGAGAGAGGACACACTTCCATGCTCAGGTTTGGCGTTGGCCAGAACTAGCCAGGAGTGGCCACAGGCACTTTCCCCACCCTTGGGCCTAGGGCCTGAGTACTAGGATTCATTCATTGTCCACACACCACAGAGTAGAATCACCCGGAGATTTTACACATTACAGAGTGCTGGGCCTCACTGCAGATGGGGTAAGATGCAGTTAGCTCCCTGCTACCCCAAGTACCCTTCACAAACAAGGTCATCAGAAGCACCTGAGCCCCTGTCCTGAGTCCAGATCCTCATGCCAGCCTTGTGGTAGAGAACTGGCATATACATTCATTTATTCATTTATTTTGGTACTCGGGATTGAATCCACGGACATTCTACCTCTGAGCTAGACTCCCGGCTCCATTTTATTTTCATATTTTTGCGGTACTGGGGATTGAACCCAGGGGCATTCTACCTCCAAGCAACATCCCCAGCCCTATTTTTTTAAGTCTTTATTTTGAAACAGGGTCTCACTCAGTTGCAGAGAGCCTCACTAAGTAGCTGAGGCTGGCCATGAACCTGGATCCTCTCTGGTCTCAGCCTCCCAAGTACCATATTTATTTTTAAATTTAATATTAAATATAAATATGTTTATATTTATTTTAAATATACTTATATTTATTTTTTTACTTTGAAACAGGGTCTCATTAAGTTGCTAAGGGTCTAGCTAAGTTGTTGAGACTGGCCTCAAACCTGTGATCCTCCTGTCTTGGCCTCCCAAGTACTGGGATTATAGGCGTGTGCCACCGCACCAGGCTTCATCTGCATTTAAACAAGATCCTTAAGAACTTCAGATATGTTCAAGTTTGAGAATCCATCTTCCAGGCAAGTGTTGCCCAAAGAAACAGATTACAAATCACATGAGCCGGGCGTGGTGGCGCATGCTTGTAATCCCAGTACTTGGAAGGCTGAGGCAGGAGGTCCACAGGTTTAAAGATAGCCTCAGCAAGTAGTGAGACTCTATTCAACCTAGCAAGACCCTGTTTCTTTCTTTCTTTTTTTTTTTTTTTTTTTTTTTTTGCGGTACTGGGGATTGAACTCAGGGGCATTCTACCTCTGAGCTACACCCCCAGCCCTATTTTTTATTCTTTATTTTGAAACCGAGTCTAAGTTGCGGAGTGCCTCACTAGGTAGCTGAGGCTGGCCGCGAACCCGGATCCTCCTGTCTCAGCCTCCCGAATGCTGCGATTACAAGTGTGCGCCACCACGCCCAGCTGCAAGACCCTGTTTCAAAATAAAAATAAAATAGGGCTGGGGGTGTAACTCAGAGATAGAATGCCCCTGGGTTTGATCCTCAGTACTGAAAAAAATGTCACACATGTGATTTGCTTGTTTGTTTGTTTTGCAGTACTGATTGAACCCAGAGGTGTTCTACCACTGAGCAATGGCCCCCAGCCCTTTTTATTTTGAGACAGGGTATCGCTCAGTTGCCAAAGTTGAAATCCTTAAACTTGCCTCGGCCTCCCAAGTAGCTGGGATGATAGGAGTGCACCATTGCATCCAGCTGGCCTCACACGTGTAATTTTAAATTCTATTGTAAGCGTAAGAATGAGAAATAGGTATAACTGCCTTCAAAAGTATATTTTACTTAACTGAATATATCTCAAGTATTATTTCCATGCATTAAGGGCCATGTTTCAGAAGCAAAACTACTACCAGTGGTATCTGCTTTGGATAGGATAGTTCTCCGGCAAAATATACACATCTATTTATCTACAATTTTTTCTTTCTGGTATTGGTGATTGAACCCAGCTCAGGTTCTACCTCTAGGCTATAACCTTTTTATTTTGAAAAAGGGTCTGGCTAAATTGCTGAGGTTGGCCATGAACCTGCTGTCCTCTCATCTTGGCCTCCCAAGTACTGGGATTACCGGCATGCACCACCATGCCTGGCTATTTTTTATTTTAAATCAGGGTCTCGCTAAGTTGCTGAGGGTCTCATTAAGCTGCTGAGGCTGGCCTCTAACCTGTGATCCTACTATCTCAGCCTCTCAAGTACTAGGATTATGGGTGTGTGCCACCACACCTAACTATATATATTATATTTTCATAAGAAATTCCAGGTGATTCTATCTTTCCTCAGAGCTGAAAAGAATTGTTTGGGAAGCCTAAAAGGTTCAGATACCTGAATTTGGCACTTGCCCATGGTTATAGAGAGCCTGCTGAGAAATTGCTTGCCGAGGGTCCTTTGTGGGCTGGGGGCAGGTGACAGACCCCTTACCTTGGAACACCTTTATCCTGGGGTTCATGTGCAGGGCAGCTCTCAGCTGGGGCTCCAGCTCCTTGATTTTGGACACCAGCCTCCCCAGCTGGAAAACGGGCTTGATATCTTCTTTCTGAGAGGCCTTGGAGCAGTGGGGACACAAGAAAACCTCCCCACTGGGCTCCTTTCGCAGCGAGTCCATGCATTGGCGGCAGCAGATGTAGCCACATTTCATGGACATGGGACTTTCGAGATAATTTAAGCAGATGGGACAGCTACTTGCTTCTCTTAAGTGTTGAGCCATGGCCAGTGTCTGGGGAAGAACGCACAGGACATTGGAGTTTCATAAGTCGAATGACCACAAGTCCCTGGGACAGTGTCGTCTTTACATGGATAGAAATATCACTGCCCTCTGCACCTGGTCACCAGCACCAAGCAATGGCAGCACAACAGAAATGCAAATACAAACAACACACAGCCTGGAACTTCTGACACCTGAAATATTAGCTGGAGTGAAAGATGTGGTTCCTCACAGGGCTTTGAGGTGTGTGATAGGGTCTGTCCTCAGGCTGTCGCCTTGGGGCAGCCACTTCTGGGAATGGAGATGTGCTGTGGGTGCAAAAGGGGCACTCACTTTAGAAGATAGGAGGAAAAGAAAAAATAAACGAGCTCACAGAGAGCCTTCAAAATTGATTACAGCTTGAAATGATTCCATTTTGTTTAATTGAATATGTTTTATTTTGCTTTGGCCAGCTGCTGAAAAATCAATTGATGATTATATATGAAGTCACATTGTACTTTTTTTTTTTCCTGGTACTGTGGATTGAACCCAGGGCCATCCTACTGATGAGGTAGAATAGAAGGAATAAAATTTAGGCAGAAAGGAGACATTGGGAAGGAAAGGAAAAATATAGTTTTAAAATCTGGAGCGTTCATAATCTAACTCCACCCTTTAGGGTGTGTCAGATCTTAGGCAGAAGTCTCAGTGGGCCCACACCCTTAATCCCCTGGATCCCTGCCCCACCTGAGACTCCTGAAGTCCAGAAGGACAAAGGTCAGACCTCAACCAGCAATCGAACACCCATCTTTGAAACCTGAGAAAGAGGAGGTCCAGACTTCTTCTGTGCCCACTCCTTCTTGGGACTTCTATATATGGATTAAAAAGGCTGCAAAGAGCTCTCTTGCTCACTTGGCCCGGAAGATCTCCACTCACCTGTTTTCTCCTTCGAGTCTCTTACTTTTCTAAATAAATTCCTGCCTTTTGTTCCTGACTGGCATGTGTTAAAATTCTTTTTATCACGGAGGCCAAGAACCCACAAGTGACACCATGTTGTCCCACGAGCTACACCCTCAGCTTTTTAAATTTTTATTTTGAAACAGAATCGCTGCTAGGTTGCTAAGAGTCTCTCTATGTTGCTGAGGCAGGCCTTGAACCTGGGATCCTCCTGTCTCAGCCTTCCAAGTACTGGGATTCCAGGCATTCACTAAGATGCCAAGAGTCACATCGTATTTCTATTGGACAGTGATGGTTTAGATAGCAATCCCTGATGTTTGCGAAATGAAGAAATCACACTTCTCCAGAAGCTGCTCCCCTCGTGCCTGTCCTCAGAGATACTTAAGAAATAAAAACAAATCCAATAAGACAGCACTCACCTCTCCTCCGCTAGGTTCTCCAGGGTTCAACTGCTCCCACGGACAATCCACTCTGGATTGAATCCACCCGCAAGGGGCTTTAATTGGAGAGCTGCCCCTCCCACTCAACCTACACCCTGACTCTCCTGTTTAATCCAATTAGATTGTGATTAAGTTCTGGCCCAAGTGAGCTTTTTACTGTAGGCATGCAATGCTTGTATCTTGCAAGTGTTTTTTTTTTTTTTTTTAAAGTAGTATGGACAAAATTATTGCAATCTTATAATTTTAGATCTTTAATATTATATCTTTTGATAATCTGACTTGGAATTAACATAAACTTATAAATGGCATCACTGTTCATCCTTCTAAAAAGAATGGGGCTAGTTTCAAATAGGTTTTGATCATGAAATAAAATCTCACATTTCAGTACTTGAGAGGCAGAGACAGGAGGATTGCAGGTTCGCAGCCAACCTCAGCAACTTGGTGAGGTCTCCCAGCACCCGCAATTTAGTGAGACCCTGTTTCAAAATAAATAAAAGAGGGCTAGAGGTGTAGCACAGAGGCAAAATATCCTTGGTTCAATCCCCATGAGGTAGGATAGGAAAAATAAAAATAGGTAAAAAGGAGACAAACTAGAAGGGAAAGGAAAACTATAGTTTTAAAATCTAGAAACTTCATAATCCTTACCCTCACCCTACAGGGTCTGTTCTTTCTTAGGCAAAATCCTCAATAAGCCCTTAATCATAATGGCCCCTCTCCCCATCTCAGATTCCTGAGATGCTTGGCAAATGAAGGATTCACAAGGAAGGTCAAACTCAGGTGCCAGCTAGCCACTCCACATTGATGGAAACTGAGGATTCTGAGGAAGTCCAGACCTCCACTCCTGCTGTGTGCCCCTACCCACCCCCTCATGGGGATCTCCTATAAAACAAGAACTATAATGATCCCAAGGGCCTCTCACATTCTCGAGGCAGCCTGCGTTCTCCCTTGAACGTGTGCCCCCCACTTTCCTAAATAAGCCCCTGTCTTTGTCTCTGACTGACGCGTGCTGAAATTTTTTTCTGCCATGCAAGCGAAAGACCCCACCAATCCTGAGTTCCTGAGGAATCAACCCCTCACCCCCTGACACCCAGTACCAATAAATAAATAAATAAATCTCACATTTCAATAAAGGGTATCTACCTATTCAGAAATTTCCTACCCTAGCTGGGCGTGGTGATACATATCTGAAATCCTAGTACTTGGGAGGCTGAGTCAGGAGGATGGCAGATTCAAGACCAGCTTCAGCAGTTTAGCAAGACTCTGTTTCAAAAAAACAAAAACAAAATAAAAGGGGGGTGCATGCAGAGGCATAGCTCGGTATAGAATGCCCCTAGGTTCAATCCCTATTACTAGAAAAAGATCTCCTACTCAGAAATTTCCTAAGATCACCTAACTAGACCATGGTCAGTTCTCCAAAAGGCCTTTTTTTTTTTTTTTTTTTAATGAATATCATGTAGAAGTTTGGTAAATAAACCTCAATCTGTTCTCTGGCTACCAGTTAGCCAGCAACAAACCCATTTTTTATAAGGTCAAAAAATAAAAGGCAACATATATCATCGTAAACTAGCTGTTTTTCATATATGGCAACATATATAAAATACAATCTATTTCCTTAAAGAAATGTTCAGAAAGTATTCCTTGTGGCTTTACTCCTGAAGGTGAGCAAGAATTGAGGGGTAGAGTGGGAAATGAGGAGATTGTGGGTATTGGTGGTGGAGGGAGGCCTTTGAGTTTGGATTACATTTAGGTTGACATTGTACAGTGATTTTTTTTTAAACTGGGGATTGAACCCAGGGGCATTATACCTCTGAGCTCCCCCAGACCTTCTTATTTTTTATTTTGAAACCAGATCTTGCTAAGTTGCAGAGGCTGGTCTCAAAATTGAGATCCTTCTGTGTCTGCTTCCCAAATACGCCTGGCTTCTGGATACTCAGCATTCCACATCTTGTGGTAGTTAATTTCAGTTGCCAACTTGATTGGATTAAGGGATACCTGGACACCTGGTAAAACATTATTTTGGGGTGTGTCTGGGAGGTATACCCAGGAGATAAGTACAGGAGCTACCTGGACCAGGTGGGGAAGACCCGCCCTCATTATGGGTGGAACCACCCAGCTGGGGTGGGGGTGGAATGCAGAGGAGAACAAATTCAGAAGGTCAGCTGGTCTTCCCAGAATTGGCACAGCCCCTTTCTGCTTCCGGGACCTGGAAGCCCAGATTCACTAGCTTCCTGGATTTGGGGGTCCAGGACCTGCACAGGCAGTCTCAGGTGCTTAGAGCCCTTGACCCAATGTCTTTTCATATGTTAATGAGCCAACAAAGGGCCATTACCTCCTAGGAAGCATCAGGATGGAGCAGGGGCTGGTCTTCAGAAAGGCCAAGGCTGGATCAGAGGTGAGACTTCTAGCTCCAGCTCCAGCCCCAGTCCCAGCTTCCTGGGAGGGAGAGTGCTGAAGGTCAAGGGGGTCACCTGTGGCCACAGATTTCCTCCACCAGGACTGCATGGCAAAGCCTCTACAAGTGCCTCAAAAGTCCTCATAATAAACCAGTGAGTGAAACTGTTCCCAGATTTCTTCCAACCACTTGAGCAAATTAGTCCACCTGAAGAGGAGACTGTGGGACCCTCGATTCACGGCCAACAGTCGGAAGCACAGATAAAGCTACCTGGGGGTTGGGGTTGCAGCTGAGCTGGGGCACAGCCTAGGGGACTGAACCCTGAGGTGTGGGATCAGACACTCCACTCAGGGAGATGTGTTAGCACTGAAGTGGCTTAAAGGACACTCAGTTGGTGTCCCTAGCAGAGTTACTGGCTGGGAGAAATCTGTACACATTTTGGGATCTCAGAAACCTGTGTTGATGTGGTGAAAGCAGAGGAAAAGCAGGGTACTTGCTTACTTGTTTGCTTTCTTACATCTATGGTGCCAGAATCTCAGGGTCTCCAGTTTTCAGTGGCCTGCTGGGGCACTTCTCATCTGTCCTCATAATTCTGTAAGATAATTCCCCTAGTAAATCCTCTCTCTCTATCTCCTTTTCCTTCTTCCTCTCCCTCTCTCCCTCCTTCTCCCTCTCCCTCTCTGCTTTTTTGGTACTGGGGATTGAACCCAGAGTTATTCTACTTCCAAGCTATAACCCCAGCCCCATTTATTTGTTTGTTTATTATTTATTTTTGTTAGAGTCTCAAACTAAAGTGACCCCATCTTGTGAAGACATGTCATTTTGCAGGCCTCTTTGCTCTTTTTGACCAGAAAAGTCCCAAGTCTTACTTAAATACAATCATCCTCCTGCTTATCTAAATGTCCCAATTGTCTTGCCTAAAATGTGCCTGACAAGCCCTTTGCATATTGAATCCCTCTGCTTATGGAAAATTCCATTGTCTTGCTTAACGCAGCTGTAACAATGAAATTAACTCCCCTTAACAGCTCCCCTAACAATGACTGACTACCCTGTCATAGGCTCTCCCCTTAAACAACCTATATAAGCCTCTACTCTGTAGGCAGACAGGGGCTCCAACCTTTCCTGAGACCCCCTTCCACAGGTTTTATCCCAACAAAGCCTGTACTACCAGTTGAGCTATCTCCTGTCTCCTTCCTCTCCAAACCTTTCAGTTGTGGTACTGGGGATTGAACCCAGGGGCATTCTTCCTCTGAGCGACACCCCCCATTTCTATTTTATTTTGTGCCGAGGTCCAGCCCTGGCAGGTGTCGGAGATCCGTCAACAGGTGTGGAGTGAGATGAGGTCACAAGAATATGCACACTAGAGGAACTCAGGAAGCACATCTACTTTTATTGTTCTCCAATAACTGTTTTTATAATATTTTACTTGACAGTGAAGCCTAACCTTGAGGTTACAAACAGGCAGACAGCCAGACAGTTTGAGACAGTAAAGTTATTTTCTGAAGGTTAAGCAGGTGTTAAAGGGAGGGCCATAACACCTTATCTGTTCTCGGGAAGACAGAGAGTTTTTTTTAACCCATATGTCTTTGTTAGTTTAGTCTGTGAAGCTCTGGGAAAGAAATGTAGGAGTAAGCAAGGACTGCATGTGCTTTGATAATGTTTGTAAGTGATTATAGAATTTCTTATGTTGTTTGTCTAAAGGCACTATTTTTTCAGCTAATACAAAGAAATCACTGTTTGTCCAGTCACCATCTGTTTCTAAGAAATTTTCCCTATAATTAATGTAAAAACAAAACACAAAGTACCCCAAATGCAAAGCAGGATATGCCACGCACTCCTTCTTTGGAATCATCTGCCTTGCAGGAATCCATTGGACTGAGCCTTGTTCAAGATCCAGCTATTAAGGAGCTGTGGCAATTTTGAAACAGAATCTCATTAAGTTGTGAAGGGTCTTACTAAATTGCTGAGGATGGCCATGAACCTGCAATCCTCCTGCTTCAACTTTCCAAGTACTGGGATTACAAGCATGAACCACCATGCCCAGCATTCTTTTATTTTGAAACAGAATCTTGCTAAATTGCTGAGAGTCTCACAAAGTTGCTAAGGCTGGCCTAGAACCTGCAATAATCCTGTCTCAGCCTCTCAAGTACTGGGATTACAGGCATGAGCCACCACACCCAGCTCATCCATCTCTCTCTTATCCTATTGGGTCAGTTTCTCTGAAGAACCCTAATACAATACCAGCACAAAGTGCAGTCCAAGATCTGAATTCCTTCTGTCTCATTGAGGTAGATTGAAAAACATGCAAGTGAGAAGGCCAGGGGGCACACACCATTGAGAATGTCAATCAAGGCCAGCCTCAGCAACTTAGTGGGGTCTTCAGCAACTTAGAGAGAACTTGTTTCAAAAAAAAAAAAAAAGGAGGGAAGGTGGCTCGGAAGGAGTGTAACTCAGAGATAGAATGCTCCTAGGCAAGTACTATACCCACAGCCCTTTTTAAAATTTTATTTTTTAAAATTTAATTAATTAATTTACTTTTTTGCAATACTGGGAATTGAACCCAGAGTATGCTACCTTTGAGCTACACCCCACACTTATTTTTATTTTTACTTTGAAACAGGGTCCTGCTAGGTTGATGAGAGTCTCATTATTTGCTGAGGCTGGTCTTAAACCTGTGATCCTCTGTCTTAGCCTTCCAAGTACTGGGATTACAGGCATGTGACACTACACCTGGCTTTTAAAGTTTTTTATTTTGAAACAGAGTCTTGTTAAGTTGCCCAGGCTAGCCTCAAACATGTGATCCTCCAGCCTTAGCCTCCTGAGTAGCTGAGATTACAGAAGTATGTCACCATGCCCAGCAAATAATAGTTAAAATAATACTTAACATAATACTTCAGCAACCCATAATATGATGGTTACACTAAATTCTAAAAATAATTATACCATAACACCATTTGGTAAAAAATATTAAAAATACCCAAAATTATAAAAATAAAAATATCAGACCATCCTCAAAGAATGCAAGAGGAAAAACAAAGACAGAAATGAGTAGATTGGACAAATAGAAAACAAAGTCCCCAGCTTTAATCTTCAGTCACTAAAATAAAAGTCCAAGGTGTGACTCCCCATGAACATCAGCCTCTTTAGCCTGCTTAGAATCACTCCATCTGTTCAATCAGAGACAGAAACCAAAGGGTCACCTGCAAGCCATGGAGGAAGCACCCAGCACATGTTGTTCTCCTGCTCAACAAAACTGTGGGAAAAGCAAGTGAACCAAAGACATAAAATAACATAGAAAAGGACCTTGTTCATCTTCAGGTTTTCTCATCTTTATCTGTGCAGCAAAATCTGTACCTGACCTGGAGGAAAATTTATCTGGACCCATATCGAATTTTGTGCCAATGTATAGAAGGTATTATCAATATCCCCAGTGAGATAACATTTCTGAAATCTCTTCAGATTTTTTTTTTTTTTTTTTTTTTTTTGCGGTACTAGGGATTGAACTCAGGGGCATTCTACCTCTGAGCTACACCCCCAGCCCTATTTTTTTATTCTTTTATTTTGAAAC